>JADBJO010009207.1:35000-37500 GCA_016801955.1 Conus betulinus
TGTGTGTGTGTGGGGGGGGGGGGGGGGGGGGGGGGGATGAATAACAGAGAGGAATAGACAGATGAATAACAGAGAGAGAGAGAGAGAGAGAGAGAGATCTAAATTGATTTTTTTTTTTTTTTTTCAGAAAGCCGATTTAGCTGCTTCAAAGATGTCTGGAACGTATTGTGTGGCTTGGGGCTGCTCAAATAGGAAAACAAAAGGAAAATCATTCCACCTGTAAGTATCAACAATGAGAATGTAAAACTCCGTTGTTCTCTTTAGAGTGTTAACTTGAGAAATATGTTAGTCAATATCATTCTTTGCCTCTTATTGTAGAGCTCAGTGGAACATCAAACATATTACTGATCACTAAGATTAAGGCCTACCAGTAAACTAAAGTTGACAGTTATAATGTTTATATTTTTAAGGATGGCTGATACAAAGTAGCTAACCTTGCCGCTCAGTTACAGCAGACACATTTCAGAAAAAAAGTGAATTATAAACTGTATGTCTTAGATCTGAACTGACTATGCCGGCCTTTGTTGTATAGATAAGCGGCAATGATAATAATATAAGTGAAAACTTTTTTCTTTGATATAACTATTACTTGAACTGAATCAGATATATACATGTAAAAAGAAAACGATAAGATGTTAATTTCTTAAGTTAAAAGGATTGATTGATGTGTAGAATTGAGGGATGTTGCTGTTGTGTTTTCAGGTTTCCAAAGGATGCACAGAGGCGAAAGGAATGGATTACAGCCATCCGAAGAGATAATTTTCACGTGACAGATCACTCCAAGATATGTGCAGATCACTTTGAGGAGTCCTGTTTTGATCGGACTGGCCAGACCATCAGGCTCAAAAGCACTGCCATACCCACAATCTTCAATTTTCCGACGCATCTGCAAAAGGTAATATTGAACGCAGGAATATAATATTGTTTTTATGGGCACACAGTTTGTATACATTCAAAGCACCCACGTACAGTCACATGCTGCTGCTTATACTCAGTAATTATTATCATCATCATCATCATCACCGTGACTGTGCAGGTATTATTCTATGTATCTCTCTCTCTCTCTCTCTCTCTCTCTCTCTCTCTCTCTGTCTCTTTCCTGTTCATTCTTTGCATTCTTGCCATAATAAAAGAAAATGCTGATTTCAGGTACCAAAGCAACGGAAGCCCCCAGCAGTCAGGAACCAGATGCCAGACACTTTGACTTCTGACGATTCCTCTGCACAACTGCCATCAACAAGCCAGGAGCCAGATCACAACAGCGCTTCCGCGCCGCAAAACACGTTTCTGACCATTCATATTGTATAACAGGCAGTCCCCGTAAATTAAAGAGACAACTTGAACATGCAGAAGAAACCGTAGAAAGCTGTAGGAAAAAAATCAAAGTCTTGCAAAGGAAAAGTCACCGTCTTCGTTGCAAAGTCACCTCTCTAAATGAAGTCGTACAGAGCTGAAAAAAACAAACACTTAGTGTCTGAATCGTGCGCTGAAATGTTAGAAGCGACAGTTTCTGGTGTACCACTTCAAGTGATGAAACGGCTGATGAAAAACACGTCTCCAAAAGATAAAAGCTATCACCCTGCCCTAAAAGCGTTTGCCCTTACTTTGCAGTTTTACTCCACTAAAGCATACAATTACGTCAGGGAAACGTTTGACTTTTGTCTCCCACACGTAGAAACGATCAGGCGTTGGCTTCAAACAGTGGACGGCAGGGCAGGATTCAGCAAAGAAGTTATGCAGTCCTTGAAAGGGAAGGTGGAGGAAGCAAAGAAAGGTGGAAAGGAAGTGCTTTGCTCGCTCATGATTGATGAAATGTCAATCAAAAAGCACATTGAATGGGATGGGAAGGCAGTCGTCGGATTTGTGGACATAGGCAACGAGATGACCGATGACAGTGCTCCACCTGCAACCGAAGCCTTAGTTTTCATGGTTGTCTGCGTAAATGGATCATGGAAAGTCCCTGTGGGATATTTTCTCCTGCATGGCTTATCAGGTACAGAAAGAGCAAACTTAATTCGCCAGTGCCTTCACCAACTTGCAGATGTAGGGGTCAAAGTCATTGCCCTAACCTGTGACGGTCCATCATGTCATATGTCCATGCTGAAAGAACTTGGCGCTTCTATGGATCCCAACCACCTTGACCCAAGCTTCAAACATCCATCAACTGGAGACAAAATATACATCATGCTGGACGTTTGTCACATGTTGAAGCTACTGAGAAACGCGCTGGCAAGTTGTGGTCTGCTCAAAGACGGGCAAGGCAAAATTATAAGATGGCTGTATTTGCAGGAACTGCATGAAATACAGGAGCACGAGGGTCTTCATCTTGCCAACAAGCTGAAAGAAGCCCACTTGTGTTGGCAAGCTCAGAAGATGAAAGTGAAGTTGGCCGCCGCTCAAACGCTGAGTCGAAGTGTGGCAGATGCACTCGAATTCTGTCGAGATGGCCTCCAACTGGATGCATTTGAGAATGTCGAGGGCACCGTCACTTTCATCCGCA
>JADBJO010009207.1:57500-62500 GCA_016801955.1 Conus betulinus
CAACGAAGAATAAAAGAAAAAGAAAAAGGTCACAAACGTACAACCTTAACTCTTTCTCGTTCATTAGGCACACGAGGAATGAATATGTCCAGTATGCCTGGCCAATAGGGTACAGTGGTTAGTCAGAATTGTTTTCACATGCATACACATATTTTTATAAATTTCACTAACTACTTTTAACCCCCGACTACTTTTTGTTCGTTCTTTTTCTTTTTCCCTCCTCGTCTAACTCATTCCATTAGATATAACAGTTAGTTTTCATAAGGATACCATTTTCTATCAAATTTCATGTATTTCATTTCTGAATAATACATATATTTTTCAACCCTATATATATTATTAAGTTCTCTCAAAAAATGATTGACAGTAGGTTTTTTTTGTGTTTATTCTGCATCTGTATATATAATGTTTAGCCCATAAGATAATATGTTCAAAAACTTCATCAGTTTTTGTATGTTCATCATTTCCGAATAGAACCAGCTCCACATTAAACTCCATTCTGCTGCAATGTTTACATCTTTCTTTTAATATTTTTTTTCTAGTTCCCCCCAGAAATGTTTCGCAAACTGCCACTGCCACAAGTAATGTTGAACTGAATCGGTGACGGATTCACAAAATGAACACAGATCTATGGTAAGAATTCCCATCCTCTTTAAGATACAATTTGTAACCAAAATATTGTGACAAATTCTTATTTGGAACCATTTTAATTTAATTTCTTTAATTTGTTTCACTTGTTTCATTGTTTTTTTTTTTTTCCCAGTCTACCACAATTTTTAATTTATCTTCCCATTTTGCAAAGGAGCTTATATCAAATATTGTTATTTCTTCCATGAGAGTACTGTAAAAAAAAAAATTCGTTCCCTTTTAACGCTTGATATTATTTCCAATGCTTTCGTTTCTTAGATTACAGTTATTGTTTCGTTACTTGATATTTGCACTTCTTAAATACCTTTTTATTGATGATATACATCCCATGAACTCGAGGTGATTTACAGTGATATCATATTTTTCAGAAAAAGTGTTATAAATCGAGAAAACTTCCATCTTCATTGACAACATCTTTAACTAGGAATATCTGTTTTGCCATCCAGTTTTTTAAAATTAATGACGTCATCACAAACTCTAAACTTATCATTACAGAATAAAAGGTTTTGCTAAAACCTCATTGCAATTGTTTAAAAAAAAATTGATCTGCAAAATCACACATACAAAGTGAAAACGTCTTTCCAACATTTATTGCATTTTTTGCTGAGAAATTTTCTAGGTCCGTAGATGTCAAATGAATCTATTTCTGGCAACATAGCACTTAATTTTTTTTCCATTTGAATTTGTCGTGTATATTCTTTTTAACCAGGTCAGTTTTAAAGCTTGTATATATTTGCTAAATGTGTGGAACGCCTATTCCTCCATTTTCAACAGATGTACTGCGTATTTCCTTTTGATCCTGTCAGTTTTTTTTTATTCATATACATTCAAAACATGTTTTCTGAAGCTGATTTATTTCATCTTCTGGAGGATTAGGCAACAGAATCCATAGGTATATGAGCTTTGAAAGAATTATCACAGAGTGATATACATAGGAGCTACACACACACACACACACACACACACACACACACACACACACACACACACAGCCTAAGAGTTCCTCCCCGAGCAGTTACATCGGTCATTCTACCTACCCAGGATGGACCGAGCCATTGATTGCCTTGATCTATAGCGTGACGCCTGAGAGACATTCTAAGCCCCTCCCTTCCCCCCCTCCCCCCTCCCCGAGCGAGCGTACATCCGTTCATTACCTACCCGGATGCATTGGCATGCTAGGTCCCCTCTCCTGCTCCCCCCCCCCCCCCCCCCCCCTTCACATTGCTACGCCCCTCCCCCTTCCCCCCATCCCTGAGCAGTGGGTCAGTAATGAAAACCAGACCTCGATAATGTCCAGTGCCTGGCGTTCTCTGACTGTGTCAAAGACGTGCCACGCTACACAGTTATTCAATTCACACTCAGGCAAAAGCTATATAAACTAAAGATATCAACTTCCCAGGACTCCCCTCCCTGGCATCCTCTAGGTGAGTCAAGGTGTTGCTGGCCTCTCGGCCTTCGGGCTGGCCACAGTGATCATGGTGTTAAGGTATGTGAGTTCTGTGTTTTTGTGTGTCTATTTTTATTAGTCTAGACAGAGAAGGTCTTAGTTGAGAGTTAGATTTCCTGAGAATGTCTGTTATAACTTGTAGTCAAAATAAATACATGTGTAAATTCTAAGAGCCTGTTTATTGAAAGGATGTTATATTATATTCTGCCTCGTCCTATCTTCGGTTTGGTATGTTTCTGAACATGAACCTACACTTGCTCACTTTCAGCCTAGAATCTCTGACTGAATGCTTCATTCTCTCTCTCTCTCTCTCTCTCTCTCTCTCTCTCTCTCTCTCTCTCTCTCTCTCTCTCTCTCGATAACGGTACATAGGAATCTTAGTCATTAGTCAGTTGCAGTGTCGATATATTAACATCCCACAATTACTTTAGTAGATCCCCAAATCCCCAAATCTTCTAATACCATCCCCTAATACATCAGAGCACAATTCCTTTTGTATAATAGTTCTACGACCCACAACTCTCCTGTGAACCAAATACCTAGTATCCTATATTTTGTGGATTCCATTTCATTTTCCTTTCGGAAAGATATTCACATTTTGAGTTTTTTCGTTTTCCTTAACCATACATTTACAGTTTTTTTTTTCATAATTGAGTTTTAGTCCTGAAATTTCTTCAAACTCTCTTTAAGAGTTTTAAACAGCTTTTCATACGAGACCCTATCCCCTTCTAATGTGAACACTGTATCGTCTGCAAATTGGCTGATCTTAAACATCGTATCGAGTATTTCAATGCCCTTTATTCTCTCGTCTTCCCTGATTTTACATGCTAAAATTTCTGCACACAAAACAAATAGATATGGCGAAATGGGATCACCCTGACGGCACCTCTCTTTCTATTTCAAAACTCTTAGATACTTTCCCATTCACAATTACATAGGATCTTATGTTTTTTTTTTTATATAAATGTCGAAACCCAACAGCATATACCTTCCCCAAACCCAAAAGCTTTAAGTATATTATCTTATTCATATATGTCCAGTTTATCGAATAAAACGCCTTCTCATAGTCAATTGATACCAGTAAACCAGGAAGAGAATTTTTGTTCCAGATAAAACATTATGTCATACAAAGTTCTTATATTTTCTCCAATGTACCTTCCTGGGACAAAACCTGTCTGGTCTTCATTAATCAATTTATGTAAAACAGATTTAATTCTATTCGCTATACAGGTGGCACCTATCTTATACAAAACATTTAACAGTGAAATTGGTCTCCAGTTTTTTTTAAAATTCTCTTGGTTTATCGGCTTTTGTTGACACGTTATTAGTCCTTATCTTTGAGACACCGACATCTCTTTATTTATAAAGCCTTCATTAATGACCTTATTACAAATTCCCTATTTGTTTCCAAAAGAACTTAAAAAAAATTAACCGTCATCCCATCGGTACCAGGACTTTTGTCATTCTGCATATTTTTCAGGGCTTCTGATGCTTCTTGGATGGTAATCATACCTTCTAAATGTTCTGCTTCGTCTTCATTTAGTTGTGGCAGATTTGAAACATACCTGCTAATATCAATATCTTTAACTTCACTTTTCTTGTACAAAATGCTCATAGTATGACCTAGTCTCTTCTAACATTTCATCTGTTTCTAGCAAAACATTTCCTTGATCTGTAACTAATTTCAACATCTGTTTACTAACAAAGTGCCTTTTTTTTTCCAGGTTACAAAAATACTTAGTTACTTTTTCACCCTGCGAAGCCCATCTTGCTCTGGATCTAAGGATGATCCCATCTACTTTTGATTTACGTGGCTGAGCAAGCTCATCTTTCTTTCTTTGTAAAATAATAGCATTAATATGTGTGGGTTTTCTCTCTTTCCAAGTCTTGTATTTCCTTTTCTAAGCAGCTTTCGGCGTTCATTTGCTCTCTTTCCTTATTGATACTAAACGTAATCGTTTTGATATCATTTCCATGATCAGAACTTCTAAAAATAACCTATCACTTATCATAAATTGTATTTCATTATTGGGGTATCTTGCTTAAGTTCTGTCTCTCCCTTTGCCATTTTTTATATAACCCAGTTGGAGGGGGGGGTGGGGTGGTGGGGGGGGGGGGGGGGGGGGGGGGGAGGGGATGAACACGTGAGCATATGACTGGCAACATGACCGCCGAATCATACAATGACCTGAGGCGAAATGGGGTCAAAAACCTTGCATTGTGATCTTCTCAGGACGAGAATGTTGAGGCCCTGAAAAGGATTCGGCGTGATATTGATGTGTATGTAAGTCCCCCCCCCCCCCCCCCCCCCCCCCCCTCTCTCTCTCTCTCTCTCTCTCTCTCTCTCTCTCTCTCCAAATTAAGCGATTTATTTTTTATTTTATGATAGTAGTGCTTTTTTTTTTCTATGTATTAGGGCAGGGTTTTTTTTTTTTTTTTTTTTCCAAAGACAAATAACATCTAGCACAGTGAAAACGAAGAACGAGAAAACCACTTATCTTCTCACATTCGGCGCAAAACCAAAATGGCGCTTGGAATTCACCGTTTAGTACCTCATTTCATTTATCGGATGTAGCCGTTTTTTTTTTTTTTTTTTTTTTTTTTTTTTTTTTTTAAACCGAGCCTAAACCGAGCCTGAAAAAGTGTTCTAACAGTGAGTGTGAGGGCTAAGATGGCGAGGGAGTGGCGATAATGGCAGGCTTTTGTGCTCGGTTAGTGTCGGTGGCTCGTCAGTGTAACGACAGACGGTACGCTATACTAACCGGTACTCCTCAAACTGACTACTGTTTTTTTTTTTATTTTTTTTTTTTTTTTCGGTTTTGTAGTCTACCTTGTGTTGTTATACTGGTGGTGCTGGCTTACTGTAGTATAGGTCTTTCCCTCCCTTTCCAACCCATCTACCTTA
>JADBJO010009208.1:7500-15000 GCA_016801955.1 Conus betulinus
GTCCACAAACGTAACGGGTATAGAAGAATCTTTGAAAACGGACTCTGCCACGAGAAAAACAATTCCAGATACGATAATCAAGATGATCATGACCATGATCATGATCAACATGATCATGATATGAAGGTAATGATACTTGTTTTCATCAATTCCTTATTCCCATCTTTCTAACCATGCGTTGTATATAATTCGTGTTCGGTTCAACGCGTGCATATTTCTGTGGCTCACAGGTCTAGTTCTTTGCTCCCATGCCTCTCTGGTTATCATCGACCATTCTGTGTTGAGGAAGAATGTAGCTTCTCCCCCTCTCTCTCTCTCTCTCTCTCTCTCTCTCTCACCATGTGTGATGTGGTGTAGTGTGGTTTAGGGGGATTGGTGGTGGTAGTGGTGGTGGTGTGTGTGTGTGTACATGCGTGCATGCGTGCATGTGTGTTTGTTTTTGTGTGTGTGTGTGTGTGTGTGTGTGTGTGTGTGTTTACATTTCTGATTTTCCCTACCAAATCCATACTTGAACTCCAGAAAAAAAAAAAACTTTTTTTTTACCTCCACCAATCAGATTTTTTGGTCGCTCTTCGTTATTCCAATTATAATCGTTAATTAACACCAGACTACAAGAATTTCGGACTAAGAAGTGCAAGTGACTAATCCTCTGTAACAAAATGCCTGCAGAACCGCGTTCCGACCTACATGTGGACATTTCATCGCAGCTTATGTTTTCTTTCATGGCCAAACGAGTGAAGCTGGCGGCAGCCATGTTTGTTTACATACGGAAAGCGAGAAGTGCGCAAACCCAGTGCGTGCTCTTGACTGTTGTGCTTTTACAGATTCTTCTCTGTGCCGGTGACATAGAACTGAATCCTGGGCCTGACAAGGAAATCGAAACTTTATTACAGACTATGTTCTCTCAACAGTACGACAAATTATTGGAGCTGTTCGAGGAAAAACTGAACGAGCGACTACTTGTATTGAACAACACATTACTGGAAAAGATAGACAGTGTATTTTGTGACATCCGCGATCAAGTGCAAACGGTGCAGTCAAAAACAGCCAAACTGGAGGATGATTTTCGTACTGTGACACGGGAAATGAAAACGTTTCACACTTTCATTAGCAGTACGGAAGAAAAGCTAGCCTCAATCACAAAAGACTTTGAAAACCAACTCGACAAAATGGAAGCGCGCAATCGCGTCGCGATAATGCGAGGTTTTTCAATATCTCAGAGACTGAAGATGACAATTATGACTTATTTGTTGAGAAAATCCTGATGTATTGCAAAACACAGTCCCTGGCAAGCGATGGAGACATGAAGACATCGTGCACGCCAATCGTTTGGGACGAAAAAGAACTGGAAATAACATTAGACCACGTCCAGTGATAGTCAGGTTTTCCAGATGGAGGGGACAAAATGGATATTTTAACGAAAGGGCGTGATGGACTGCAGAAAAAAGGAGTTCAGGTGGCAGGAGACCTGACGACCAACAGCAGCAAAACGGTTCAAGAGTACAGAGACAGAGGCATTCGTGCCTATTACAAGGGGGACCAGCTTGTGGTTGCAGGCCCCCTTCGATACCATCCCTTGAACCGTGGCACTTTTGCCGAAGTACTTCGGCGGGGGTTGACAACACCACAGGACGTACCGAGCTGCACACTGATCAGCAGCAACGTCATTCAAGAGCATCCCAGGGATACCAGTACAACAGACCCCCCCCCCCCCCCCCCCCCCCCCCTACACGACTACACGGAATACCCCAGTCATCACTGGGATAGTGGAGGCATCAACAACTGGTACCAGGGTACTGGCCCTGGCGGAGATCGAGAGTGAAGTGGGCAGGGGGTACTATGGGAATGGTCCCTACTACTACTATCAATATCACTCCACGGGGCAGGACTATAAAAATCATCCCCAGTTTGACAGCCACCCTCTAAACCACGCGAACCTCATTCCTGTGCCTACTGTGCTGAGGAAGTCAGCCAACCTGTAGCAGTGAGAGCTTGTGATTCATCGCCATCACCTTCAGGATTCCCTTCTGTTCCCCCTGACTGTGGCACGAGTGTTTCTCGGTCAGGGCCAGGGTGGGATACCATACATCACACAGTCACTGCAGAGGCCGCCACCTCGGAGAAACAGATCACAGACACACTACTATGCAGCGGTGATCTGAGGGAGCCTGCTGGTGCTACCTGTCCAGGAAGCTCTATTGATTTCGAAGTTGCTGCTGAAAACCACATCTGAAAAACCGTGCAGTGATGCTGAACAGACCTCTGATCGTGATGAAAAACAACAGCACTCCGTCGCACCGGCAGATACAGCTGCTCCGTGCACGAGTCACCCCGGGGTACATGAGGCATCTCCTGCAGCAGAAGCTGGGTATACGTGTGTCACCTGCGTTTGGCGCTAGTGACGAAAACACTGATCGTGAAAACTCTAGCGCCACATCTCCTAAGGAGCACATTTCCAGTGCATCCGCGGAAGACTGCCCTACCAGCCTGAGCAATTGACTGTTGTTGCTACCCATTCCATTGACGAGATCCGGACTTCGCCAGTCCCAGTGAGTCAAGACAGAACTCGAAGTCATACCCGTACGGCTAGTGTTCAGAGACGTCTTAGAAGTGCGTCAACGTCACATACCACGATAGAAGGCAGCTGACATTGGCTGAGAGTGTGTCAACAGCAAAGAATAGCAAAAAACACTTCCAAATCAACAAAATATAATAAATAGGGACGCGGCCCGGCCCATATCAGTTCTACGATAAACCGCGATCTATCTACTTCTGGTTTACATTTCATGTCATATAATATTGAAGGACTGGCATGTCTACAGGATCCAGAAATGCGTATGTACTTTTCCGGTTTTGATTTTTGTCTTATGGTTGAGACTTTTGCAACAACATTTCCATCTGCACCCTATTTATTCCCCAACTATGATGTGTTTGTCTCCCCTGCTGTAGTTTTTGTCAGATGCTGTAACTGCACGATTATCTGGTGGTCTTATTCTTATGGTTAGAAAAGAACTTATGAAATATGTGGAAAGAATACCACTCGAATATGACAATATAATAGCATTAAGCCTTGATAAGGAACTAATGAAAACAGAGGCCCATGTTGTCTTAATGGGCATTTATTTACCCCCCCCCAAGTTCGTCCAGCTACTACAAAGAAACAGATGTTTATAATGGTGTCGCTATGCTGGAGCAATGTATTTTGGAAGTGATTGAGAGTGTGGGTGATGTTTCGTTCATTCTATTTGGTGACTTTAATGCACGTACTGGCTGTTTCAACACCATTGAATATGATGTCGTTGACGATCTCATCGAAAGCGTCGGTCATCAGGACCATACCAGTGAACGTGGCAGACGATTATCTAAAGATCGTGTGTTGAATGATTTTGGAAAATATTTGTTGAATGTATGTGATGAATTTGGTTTTCTTATAATGAATGGGGCTTTTGAAGATGATAAATCCTCGAACTTCACGTACATCTCCAACACTGGCTGTAGCGTTGTAGATTACTTTATTGTTTCAAAAAATCTACTACGGTTTCCTCTGAAAATGATTATACAGCAAAAAATAGAACACAAACATATGCCAATAGAGCTTTCTTTTCATTCAAATGTCTCTGACTCCATGCTAAAAGTACAAACTGTTAGATTCGAAAAATATCAATGGAAGAAAGAACATCTAGATGAGTTTCTTTCCAATATTGGAACAGACCTAAACAAAACAAATGTTTAGAGAAGCCGAAAACTTAATTGATATTGACGTAAACGAGTCACTTGGTAAATTTAACGAAGCTCTTTTAAATGCAGGTGCAAGTATGAAGACAGTCATCAACATTGGGCAACCTCAAAATCAAAAATGGTTTGACAAAGATTGTAGAGACTGTAGAAAAGACGTACGTCAAAAGTTGAGGAAATTTAATAACACTGACGATCCAGATGACAACCAGTCATACCTGGACAACCGCAGAGAGTACAAAGAACTCCTGAGGCAAAAAAAGGCAAAGCATGATCGCGAACTTCTTAGCTCGTTACAGGAAACTATCAAAAATCCGACAGCATTCTGGACAAAAATAAAGAAATATCTTGGCATAAAATCCGTAGCTAACGCAATAAGCAAGCAACAATGGTTTGAACATTTTCAGAAGATATTTAATGATCATGAACACTCAATCACATGTGTGATAATGAAACAGTTGAGACAACTCGTGATAAGGATATCGATATAGAACCTTTAGAAAAAGACATTTCTGAGCATGAAGTTTACACTGCGATTCGAGCGTTAAAGAATAATAAATCTGCAGGTCCAGATGGTATTATCAGTGAATTTTTTAAACACTCTGCTGTGAGCGTTGTTTCTTATCTTACAAAATTTTTCAATAGGTTATTTTCCACGGGATTATATCCCGACTGTTGGACAGAAGCAATAATTCAACCTTTGTATAAAAAGGGTGATAAAGAAAATCCTGACAATTATCGAGGAATATCATTATTAAACATTTCCAGCAAAATATACAGTCATATCCTTAATAATCGCTTAAACAAATGGTTAGAATCAAATCATCTGATTGGAGAGAACCAAGCAGGTTTCCGTAAAAAATACAGCACAATCGATCATATATTTACGCTATTTTCACTTATAAAAAACAACTCGTATACCATAAAAAGATGTGTATGTTGCTTTTATCGACTTTCGCAAGGCGTTTGATTCTGTAGATAGAACCAAACTGTGGACTGTGCTGCAAAAGAATGGGATTAAGGGTATCAGTAGAATGTTTAAAGCGATCACCAGCATGTATGAAGTTGTGAAAGCTAAAGTCAGAGCTGGGGGTGACCTAACAGACTCTTTTGTGTGTCCAAGGGGAGTGAAGCAAGGTGAAACTTGCAGTCCTGTATTGTTTTTGATGTTTTTGATGAATTAGCTAAAGAAATTTGTCTGCGTGGTAGACATGGCGTCCAACTGATTCCTGACGTACTTGAAATTTGTGTAATGTTGTTTGCTGACGATGTTGTTCTTTTGTCAGATACGGTGTGTGGTTTACAAAATCAGTTATATGTTCTGTATGAAATGTCGCACAAACTAGGCCTGACAGTTAATCTTGAAAAATCAAATGTAGTTGTATTCAGAAATGGTGGGATATCTAAGTTCCATCGAAACGTGGATGTATGGTACTCATTGCATTAGAGTTGTGAACGCTTATAAATATTTGGGCATAATTTTATCAACAAGACTTTCATTTTCTCATACTCTTACCGATATGTCAGATCGTGCTAGGAAAGGCATTGTGAGTATCTTCAGACTTTTGAGAACACTAGGGGAAAAATCTCATGCAATATTTTTCAAATTATTCGATGCTCAAATTCAGCCGATGTTGTCTTACGGGGCTGAAATCTGGGGTCTAAATACAGATTTGAAAATTATAGAAAGAGTGCACCTGTTTGCAATAAAACGTTTCCTAAATGTCAGTATCAGAACCCCTAATGATCTTGTTTATGGTGAGACCGGAAGATACCCCCTGTTTGTTAATATTTATATCAAGTCTGTTAAATATTGGTTAAGAATCTTGAAAATGGCAAATTATCGACTTCCTCACAAAGCTTACAGGATGTCTGTTTTTATACATGAAAACAATAAGAAATCGTGGGCTTCGTCAATGTGCTATTTGCTCTATAGATACGGCTTTAACGATGCATGGCTAAATCAGGGAGTTGGTGATGAAAGACTGTTTTTAAAACTGTTTAAAGAGAGGAGGCTTGCTTGCTGCTTGCTGCGTACAAGAGTGGTTTGAAAACATTAACACCAATGATAGATATACCTTGTATTCAAGTATTAAGTCCAGTTTCTGTATATCCCCGTTTCTTTATACTGTTAAAAACTTCAAAGCCAGGAAAGCTCTGATACGGGTACGTTTAGGTGTTTCCCAGCTTAAAGTACACAAACTGCGATTTGTGGCAAATTTGAAAGAATCAGATCTCATATGCCCAGTGTGTAATCAAGATACAGAATCCGAAATACATTTTATATTAATTTGTCCAGCTTACGATGAGCTTAGAGATCACTACATATCTAAAAAGTATTTCAACAATCCATCATTGTCCAAGTTAAGCATATTGCTTGCATCGAAAACAATCTGATCATTAACAGACTTGCTATTTATCTTATGAAAGCTTTTGATTTGCGTAGTTTCTTATGTCAAATCGTGCGGACATAGATTGTTCGTTTGATGTTTTCTAGCCACATGAATGCATATGTATGTATATATGTGTGTTTACGTGTATAATTTGATTTTCGCATTTACTTGTATAGCGTGCATCTCACCCCCCCCCCCTTCTCCATTCCACCCGTTCTACCCCTTTTACCCCCCCCCCCCCCCCCCCACCCCCCCCTCACCCCCACCTCCACCCACCCTCACCCCTGTTCCCGTACCCTCGTTGATATGGGCCGAAGGCGTCAAAAGCGAATTACGTTTATGCTTTTGTGTGTGTGTGTGTGTGTGTGTGTGTGTGTGTGTGTGTGTGTGTGTGCGAGCGTGCGTGCGTGCGTGTGTGTGTGTTTTTCTCAGAATGTGGGAAGGGGGATAAATTGACTTATTTCTCCTTCCATCTTGAGCAAGACTTGCAAACTGACTTTAAGTCTTCGTTTTGCTTGTGTCCTTCTACTTACAGTCGTTAAAACGAATAGAACCATTGAACAACACCCTCCTATACATTTCTGCGTAAGGTACAAACCTTCGTGAATGCCCACCGTCGACTTTCTCAAAAATCGTGTTTCAAACGGCTGGGTTATGGACCCAATCATGTATTTTACAACAATTGTATGAAACTGAAACCTTGAATTGTAACTCAGTCCTTCCCTCAGTCTAATCCGATATTGTCTCCCCTGTGTCGGAGCAGGCGTGTGATCTGGGAGGACAACCTGCGGTTGATCGCGCAGCACAACCTGGAGGCGGACCGTGGCCTGCACACCTTACCGGCTGGGCATGAACCCTCTGGGTGACCTGGTCAGTCAGCAGACCCAGAGAGACAGTTAGACAGACAGACACACAGACAGACAGGTAGCAGGATAGATAGGTGGATAGATGGATAGATTGATTAACAGATAGATAAATGAATAGATAGGTGGATAGATAGACAGATAGATGGATAGATGATCGGTGGATAGATAGATAGGCAGACAGATGAATAGACAGACAGATAGGCAGATAGACAGATGGAAAGGTAGGTAAGCGGATAGATAGATAGATAGATAGACATGCAGATCGATAGATAGGTGGACAGACAGACAGATAGACAGATAAATAGGTAGACAGAGATAGACAGATAGATATAGGATGGAGGGTGGTGGGTAATGAAAACACATCGTCAAACTATACTGGCTGTCATAACAACTTAATACTTTTTCTTTTTGAATGCTTAGTTCTGACGAGTCGACTCAATGTTTCAAACTGTTGATAGATAGACACACACACATAGATAGATAGATAGATAGATAGATAGATCAGT
>JADBJO010009208.1:20000-22500 GCA_016801955.1 Conus betulinus
TCAAAACACTCCTGGTGGAACATGACGCCCAGCAAATGTGTCAGTCACTGAGAGACTAGAAGGGTGTTTCACTTTATCGGCGAGTCCCAACTTGAGGCTGATACAATTTCTAACACACACACACGCACACACGCACACGCACGCACACGCACGCACACACGCATACATACATACACCATGCTCTTGATAGCTTTGTAGTGTCACATACCTAATGTCGCCGAGTATCAGTGCTATAAACACCTTACGTAGTTTAAGTGTATTAGTGTCAGTTTCTCCCCCTCCTTCTCCTCCTCACCACATCTCTCTCTCTGAATATTAGCAGCAGTAAACTATACACTTATATTCTTAACAAACGATTAACAAGTTGGGTAGAAGAAAATAACCTCCTAAATGAATCACAAGCAGGATTCAAAAGAAAAATATAGTACGGTAGACCAAATTTTTACTTTATTATCATTAGTACAAAAACAGTTATCTAGTGGTAAAAAATTGTATGCTGCATTCATTGATTTTAAAAAGGCTTTTGACCTTATAGATAGGAAACAACTCTGGCTAATATTATGCAAAAATGGTATTCGTGGAAAAATGAATAAAGCAATTAGAAGCATGTACAGCGTTGTGACAGCTAGAGTCCGTACTAGGCAGGGTAATACAGAAGTATTCTCATGTCCCCGTGGGTTAAAGCAGGGAGATAACTGTAGCCCTCTTTTATTTTCTGTATTCATAAATGAGCTTGCAAACGACATTACGCAACATGGCAAACATGGTATACTTCTAACACCTGATCTTATTCAAATTTTAATCCTGCTTTTCGCCGATGATGTTGTTCTTCTCTCTCACTCGGTAGTTGGTCTTCAACGTCAACTAGATATTCTGAACTACTGAGCCAATAGACTCAAATTAAATGTAGATTTTGATAAATCTAAAATAATTGTGTTTAGAAATGGGGGCTATATTGCATCAAAGGAAAAGTGGTCTTATGATGGTAAACGACTTGGGGTTGTAAATGAATATAAGTATTTAGGAGTAATTTTTTTCAACAGGTTTAACCTTTTCATACTCATTAAAAGATATGGCAATGAAAGCTAAAAAGCATCTTTGGAATTCTAAGATTCTTATGGTCTCTAGGAGAAAATAACGCTTAGCTTTTCTTCAAAATGTTTGACTGTCAAGTTCAACCCATTCTAACTTATGAAGCAGAAATTTGGAGTCTTTCTGCAGACCATACAGCAATTGAAAGAGTACATCTATTTGCTGTTAAACGTCTTTTTAATGTTAGTATACAGACATCCAATACTCTTATATATTGCAAAAGCAACAGACATCTATTGTATATACAAACCTACGCTAAATGTATAAAGTACTGGTTAAAATTTACCGTGATGGATGAACACCGTTTACCAAAGAAAGCTTATAATATGTTGTATACACTTCATTCCAGTGGGTAAAAGAACTGGGTCACTAAGGTTAGCGACACTTCATCTAAAAAATGGTTTCCGCTTCGTATTCGACAATCATGGAGTAGGCGATACTAAACATTTTCTTTCTGCTTTTAAACAAAGACTGCTTGATTGCCATTTGCAAGAATTAGACTCTAACTTTAGGGGTAAAAAGAAGTACACTTTCTACTCATCATTTAGACAATTGTGTGATATTCCACAATATATGTATAAGATACCAAAAAAATTCTAATTTAAGAAAATATCTAACAAGAATAAGGCTTGGTGTGTCCCCGTTGAAGACGCACCTTTCCCGTTACTCACTCCGTCCGTCGAAACGGGAATTGCCCATTTTGTCCAAATGTTGAAGAAACGGAATTCCACTTCATTATCATATGCGAACAATACAAGGCTCAACGTTAGTTATATACATACCAGAAAAATATTATTTAAAGCCAGATGCTTTCAAACTAACTCTGTTACTGTCTAACTCAAGAATATGTATACCTCTTGCCTTGTATTTGTCAAAAGCGTTCAAACTCAGAAACGACTTAATGCATCATGTTTAACCTGTATCGCGATTTACTGTTTATGATTCAAGTGAGAAAGAGAGAGGGTGTGTGTGTGTGTGTGTGTGTGTGTGTGTGTGTGTGTGTGTGCGTGCGCGCGCGCGCTCGCGCATGCGCATGGGAGTGTATGTATGTGATCGCTGATCGTGCACATGCGTGTAACTTTTGTCTTTTGCTTGCACTTCTTTAAAGTTGATTGTATTGATATATCTGTGATTTTTGGATGACTTCCCTTACCCCACCTGTCCCCATTGTGACATGGGCAAATGGCCTATTCATTAAATCAGTTCGTTCAGTTCTCCTCTCCCCCCGCCCCCGCTCCCCCCGTTTGTGAGCATGAGCAAGAAAATAATGATGTTCAGCAAAAAAAAAAGAAAAAGAAAATAATGATGTTTACCATAAAAACAGTCATTATTTTTATAGTATATGATTTTTATTGGAAAAACATTAGAATATCAAATGTCAACGGTCATCAAGTTATTGTATTCTCAA
>JADBJO010009208.1:27500-48847 GCA_016801955.1 Conus betulinus
GAGGATTAAACTTCAGAGTATGAATTTGCAGAGGTGGTTAGAGTATTATGGATAAATCAAAGTGGGAAAGATTATTACTTTCAGTGTAGTATAGTGGTACATACTTGAAAATCTTTGAAAAGCATTTTGCAGATGTGCCCTGCTTGATGATCTTTTGAATTACTTTTTTCTCATCTCTCTCAGAAAGGAAAACAATTATATTAATGGTAATTATAATGATAAAGGAGTACTATTTATATATCCCACATCCAAAATGATTATAGGTAAAATGACCACACAATCCGTAGACAGAGACATGCACGTCAGAAGGTTTGTTCTGTATGTAATGTGACTAAATAAGAGAGTCTTTGCATGCAAGCTTGAGTCTTTGACTCCAAACAACACTCGACTCAAACATTTCTTCTGCCATTAAATCTCATTGAAATTTGAAAGTGAATGCCATTTCACTGCATTAAACTACAGAGAGACGCACTTTCTTCATAGCTGTTGGACTTTTTAAGATTAGTTGTATGACTTTTGCCGATGATGCAGCAGGCATGCTTCGTTGTTCTTTTCAGGTGTGCGGTCTGATCCTGATCTGATGGGTTTTAATCCCCCAGTCCTTTGATCATGTGTTCAACCACATCTCACGATCGGAAAACCAGCAGTACCTGGTGCGAGCTTCCTACCTGGAAATCTATCAGGTGAACCGAGAGCACTGTTACGCTGACTTGTTTAGTCACTCAAGTAACAAAGTGGACAGGAGATTGACGCTGAATGCAGTTTGATCGCTGTGCATTGTACACAGCTCTCACTGTGTAGCCGTGTGTCATTAAAAGCTTTTTGTATGAGATGCATTCATATATTCTGACATGACTGCAAGCTGTTCATTCAATGTATGTGCAGTATATTCACATGAGAAAACATAACACATATTCAGCAGGGATGTAGCTAGGGACGTTAATTTTGGACCATTTGACCCTAGGCCTTGCAATTCTTTATATGCCATTTTCAGGATTGATGAGACATTCTTTGGATGTCTGTCCCAAGTTTCGGCAGTCAATTCATAGAAAGGAATTCACACAAATCACATAATTGATGCATTATCACTTTATTTCTCATTCTATCCACCACTCATATCCCCTTCTCATACCAGTCATTATCACTTTATTTCTCATTCTATCCGCCACTTATATCCCCTTTTCATATTAGTCATTGTCACTTTATTTCTCATTCTATCCACCACTCATATCCCCTTCTCAAATCAGTCAATATCACTTTATTTCTCAATTTATCCGCTACTCAGTTGATGCATTATCACTTCATTTTCTCATTTTATCCGCACTCAATTGATGCATTATCACTTTATTTCTCGTTCTATCCACCACTCATATCCCCTTCTCATACCAGTCATTATCACTTTATTTCTCATTCTATCCGCCACTTATATCCCCTTTTCATATTAATCATTGTCACTTTATTTCTCATTCTATCCACCACTCATATCCCCTTCTCAAATCAGTCAATATCACTTTATTTCTCAATTTACCCGCACTCAGTTGAGGCATTATCACTTTATTTCTCACTTTATCCGCACTCAATTGATGCATTATCACTTTATTTCTCGTTCTATCCACACTCACTGATGCATTATCACTTTATTTCTCATTCTATCCGCCACTCACATCCGCTTCTCATATCAGTCATTCACTGTTTGTTTGGTTTCCCTTCTTTTTCTTTTTTTTCCCAAGGGAGAGAAAAGTTTCACCAGGTTTTAATACTATCTGTCTGGCAGTCTGTCTGTCTGTCTGTGTGTCTGATTGTCTGGCTGTCTGTCTGTTCCCTTTTCCACTTTCACTTCTCCCCCTCCCCCTCCCAGTCCAGTCCCACTCACCTGTTCTTTCTTTCTGTGACTCTCTCTCTGTATTGCTCTTTTGATCAGGTGTCTACGTTTATGGTTACTGTCTGTCTGTCTGTCTGTCTCTCTCTCTCTCTCTCTCTCTCTCTCTCTCTCTCTCTCTGTCTGTCTGTCTGTCTCTCTCTCTCTCTCTCTCTCTCTCTCTCTCTCTCTCTCTCTCTCTCTCTCTCTCTCTCTCTCTCTCTCTCTCTCTCTCTCTTTTGTTAATGTGTCTTCTTAATCTGGACACAAGTGTTTTCTTTCCGACAAAGCCAGTACCCTTTTGTTTCAAAGAAGGTTTAGTGTATTTGCTTTCGTTATTTCTTTTATTATTTACTGTTTCTTTTCTCTTCTCCTCTTCCATTCCTTTTCTTTTCCATCCATTGCTTGATGGATATATTGCAGGTGTGGTGTAGCCTCATCAATGAGGGGGAGTTAACTGCAGTGATGATGGATCTGTTGCAGGTGTGGTGTGGCCTCACCGATGAAGGGGAGTTAATTGCAGTGATGGTGGATCTGTTGCAGGTGTGGTGTGACCTCACCGATGAAGGGGAGTTAATTGCAGTGATTATGGATCTGGCGCACCAATGAAGGGGAGATAATTGCAGTGCTAATGGATCTGTTGCACCTGTGAAAGGGAGATAATCGCAGTGATGATGGACCCGTTGCAAGTGTGGTGTGACCTCACCAATGAAGGGGAGTTAACTGCAGTGAAGCAGATTGAACTGAACACAGCAGACCGGCAGAAGGCTGAGAGGGAGTACGAGAAAGTGCAAGAAGTGGAGCTGCTCAAGACTCTGAACCACATCAACATCGTGGGGAGAGTGCAGTGATTATGGGTTAGATGTGTGTATCAACATCGTGGGGTGAGTGTTGTGATCAGGGGTGAGATATGTGTATCAACATCGTGGGGTGAATGTTGTGATTATGGCTTAGATGTGTGTATCAACATCGTGGGGTGAGTGCGATGATCATGGGTTACCTGTGTGTATCAACATCGTGAGGTGAGTGCGATGATCATGGGTTACCTGTGTGTATCAACATCGTGGGGTGAGTGCCATGATCATGGGTTACCTGTGTGTATCAACATCATGGGGTGAGTGCTATGATCAGGGGTTAGATGTGTGTATCAACATCGTGGGGTGAGTGCTGTGATCAGGGGTTAGATGTGTGTTCCTGTCAGGGGTCACCGACATCGTTACATTTAAGCCGGCACATGTTATGGTCGTGGTCTACTGGAAGCAACTCCGGTTTGAAGTTCAGCATGTGCAGACTGGTTGTGTCCCTTGTCAATGCATTACGTGTATGAAGCATTGAAAACACTGCTCTGTGTGTGTGTGTGTGTGTGTGTGTGTGTGTGTGTGTGTGTGTGTGTGTGTGTGCGTACATGCGTGTGTGTGTGTGTGTGTGTGTGTGTGTGTGTGTGTGTGTGTGTGTGTGTGTGTGTGTGTGTGTGTGTGTGTGTGTGTTTGAGCGAGCCAGTGAGCGTTTTTTACTCACATGGCATGTGTGTGTGTGTGTGTGTGTGTGTGTGTCTGTCTGTCTGTCTGTCTGTCTGTCTGTCTGTCTGTCTGTCTGTCTGTCTGTTGTCTGT
Organism: Conus betulinus; assembly: GCA_016801955.1. Classification (NCBI taxonomy): domain Eukaryota; kingdom Metazoa; phylum Mollusca; class Gastropoda; order Neogastropoda; family Conidae; genus Conus; species Conus betulinus. The sequence goes on from JADBJO010009208.1 coordinate 30,971, forward strand.
CTGTCTGTCTGTCTGTGTCTGTGTGTGTGAGTGAGTGAGTGTGTGTGTGTGTGGCTGTCTGTGTGACAGTGCAGCTTGGGGCAGAGTAGGGAGATATCTTGAACTGCTCAATGTTTTCCGTGGAAGCGAGGACATTAGTTTCCATGCATCAGCCTCACTGTGAATTGTCCAGTCATAGTTTTTCCATGAACTGGCCTCACGTTGAATTGTCCAGTCATGGCCTAGTTTACAGTGAAGCGGGCTTGTGTTAGGTGAACTGTCTCTCTATGTTGACTTTGCAGCTGTTTTAGAGTGGATGTCTCTGACGGTTTGTGTGTTGGTTTTCTGTGTAGGGAAGTTCCAGGGAATCCTTTTAGTAACCTTGTGTTCTGGATTCTGACCTGAGGATTAGTAGAGCTGCCTTGGGTCTGGAGGGGACTAATTCTGTGTTTTCCTGTGTGGTATTCTTCTTGCTGTCGGAGGTACAGTGGAAGGACTGTTGCTACTGTGGCTTGTTAAACTGTGAGTTGCCTAGGTTCTGCTGGAGCTGCATTGGAGAAGTGGAGGAAATAATGCCTGTAGATTTACTTGGTACCTGTGTGTTCCTTGGAGCTACTACTATGTGGGTTGGAAAACCTGGCCAATGTGCTGTGGTCTTGTTGGGGGACTGTAACCTGTGTTTCTGAGACCCTGGTGGGGTGAAGTCTTGGTTGCTGTAGTTGTGTGCTGTGGACGTTGTTGTCCGCAGTCTGGGTGTGTGAGGCCTATCTCTTCATCATAGTCTCCACTATCTTCATGTACATCATTATCACTGTCTTCATCTTCGTGGTTATCCCTATTTACATCGTCGTCCCATTGTCTACATCGTCATCTCCATTGTCCCTCACTATTCCTCGTTGATCCTACCCTCACCTTCATCGTCCCCTCATCGTTGTGGACGAGTTCATTCGTGGACGTGCCGGTCTGGAGATGGTCTTGGTGGCGCCTGGACAACCCATCTGGAGTTGGACCGGCCACGTTTCGTTTCAAGGTATGTTTGGTGTAATTCAGTGCACATACTTTAGTAATCTTTTCATCCGAACCTGAATCGCTGTTGGATTGGGCCTGGATGCGGGCGGGCTCAGAGGAACATCTTTATCTTTATTTGTTGATGCTGGGCAGCTGGAGGCAGGAGGAAGCTGTCTGAGGTGCCAGGCAAGGGGCCGTGTTGGCGCCAGGAGAGGCTGTTGGTTTTGTAATTTAAATAGTGTATTGTTTGCATTGAGTAGTATGTAAATTGCTATGATTCTGGGCATGTAAGATCAACGTAGGGCTTTGTGTGCACTTGTAAATATGCTCATTCAGGTGATCTTTCAGTCACTGAAACCTGTCGGTGTCCGTGCTGTCTGTTAGTCCTATTAGCAGGCCTTAATGCCAGACTAGGAATAATGTGTCTGCGCGGTTGCTAGTACTGCTGGCACGTATCTGGAAGTTAACCAGGGGAAACAGCCCATTGTTGCGAGTCGTTTGGGTTTAGGTCGTATATGATACGGAGTTTGTTAAGGCTGTTGGTCAACCTCATGTGCATTGCTCAGTCGGTTGGAGTGCGCCCAACTGGATATTCTAGCTGAAGATCGACTTGTGCACAGATTGACAGCCTTGGAATGTAGGGGGTGGTGATTTGTGTGTGTGTGTGTGTTTGTGTGTGTGGTGTGTGTGTGTGTGTGTGTGTGTGTGTGTGTGTGTGTGTGTGCGTGCGTGCGTGCGTCCGTGCGTGCGTGCGTGCGTGTGTGTGTGTGTGTTTGGATGGATGGGGAAGGGGGAGGGGTCTGGTTGTAAAGGGAAAGGCTATACTTTTCTTAGAAACAAAACATATTCATAACTTTCCTACACTGATGCAGTGAATAAAAGATGAAACTTTGTTAGTTACAAACAAATTGTTTTTTAAAGAAAAGAAAGACTGAGATATTGCTTTACACGATATACATTGTCAGTTCCTGTTTCATTATATGAGCATATCCCTATCCAGATGCAAGAGTACAGAAAACTACAAAATTCATGACTATAACCAATGCTAGTCAGACATAGGAGTATCAATTCACTGAAATTAGACAGAGTAGGTAACGATCGCACCTTACCTCATTCAACCATCATTTGTGAAACGCCCATTTTTAACATGCCGAGTAAGGGCTATTCAGCACATCATAATTGATAAAATTGTTACTTATTCATTTATCATCTCCTTCTACATATCACTGCAGGCAGATAAAAATCTGTTTCATTCTTGTTGAGGGACCCAAGAAAATGCTGCAGAAGAAAACAGTGATTGTTGTTCTGTGGGTGGGTGTTTGTGTATGAGTTTTATTCATTCGGTCATTGACCTCTTTGTTTGCTTCTTTCAACTGTGTGCGGTTATTATCATGATTTGTATAAAAGAAAATCACTATAAACTCAGGGGGGAGAAAAAGCACTCAACAACTTTTCGTCATTTTTAATTATATGAATTGACAGTTTTTCTGTACTAGAGACATCAAAGATTTAATGCTCCCGATGTATACAGTGACTTTTTTTACTCCATAAGCACACACCAGGGGAGACAATGTAATGCTACAGACATATACATTGACTGTTTTCCTCTCAAAGGGATATTAAGGAAGACAATTATACTGCAGATTTTTGCAATGAGGGTTGTTCTTGTCGAGGAGATCAAAGCAGCCAATACAGTTTGACTGTCATGTACGTTGACTTTTCTTCCCACCAGGGAGAACAAGGGAGGCAAGGTAATGCTGATGCCCAATGGCATTATAAAGCTGATCGACTTTGGTTGTGTCAGGCGGCTATGCATCAACCTCAGCCTGTCTCAGAGTCAGATTCTCCGCTCCATGAAGGGAACGCCATACTGGATGGCTCCGGAAGTGGTCAACGAGTCGGGCCATGGGAAAAAAACCTCAGACATCCTGTCCGTCAGTACTTGTTGTCTCCTAAATAACTGAAGGGATGGAAGAGAAGGAGGGGAAGGAGGGAGGGGAGAAGGTCGTATGTATGAGTGATATTTCAAAGTAAAGAGATTAGAAGACTCACATGCGAACAAAAATAATGGGTATATACGGAAAGAGAGAGAGAGAGAGAGAGAGAGAGAGAGAGAGAGAGAAGAAAGAGAGAGTGGGTAGAGAGAGGGAAATGAGTGGGTATGGGAGGGGGGGGTTTGAACAGTTAAAAAAGAGGAAAGATGCTGAATCAAATTGGTCCTGCAAAGTGTAAGCTGACCACAAAAGCCTCTCTGAGTGGTCAGTATAGAAGTAAGATCATAAACATATATAACATTAAAAAGAAAAGTATTCGTTTTATTCGCAGTACCTAGATTAGGTTACTTCAGTCATAAAGGTGATTTGAAGAAGAATGCCATGTTTAAAAAAAACTGTTTTGACAAGGATAATATGATGCTGAGACCAAACATGAGGCAGGTTCTGACAGACAGTGTTCAGCATTAGCTCAGGATTGATCAGTTTATCATACGATGCTAAGACCAAACATGAGGCAGGGTCTGACAGACGGTGTTCGGCATCAGCTCAGGATTGATCAGTTTATCATAGGTAATGCATCACAGACTACTGTCTCCACTGTTTAAAAAGTAGGAATGAATAACACAGGATTAGTTCACATGGAAACCAAAATCCCCTTTTCCCATTGTTCTCAAATTCAGTTGAAAGGACATGATCCTGGAAGATTCAGTTGTCAGTATTTTCTATTTTTCATGCTGCATTTAAGCCATGTGTGAACATGAGATTTTGATTTTAAATCTGTGTGTGAAATGTAAAAGCTGAATAGGGGAAGTGTTTAATCAACATAAAAGTCAATGTCACTTGGAAAAGCGCATTCACAATTTGTGTGCAACATGTCCATGTATTGATTTCCTAGATACTCCTGCAGTTCTGATGATGTGTGCTAATTCTGAAAACAACTAAACAAAACAAAACAAAAACGAAAACAAACTATAAAAAAAAAATGCAAAGTTGGGTTGTCATGACAACAGATGATTTGTGAATCACATTCATTGTGATTTAAGGTCTTCCAGTGCAAAATGGTTTTCCATGGATGTTTAGATGGTTTTACATAAGGCAGCGGAAATCCAACAAAAATAATTTGGATCTAATCAGAAGTTGGACGAATGTTGGTAAAATTTGCTTTATATTGTTCTTGTTTTTTTTAGAAAGAGTGGGGTTACTGTTTCCGCCGAGGACATTGACGAACGAAGTACACAGACACGATGCATTTCGACCTCTTGGGTCTTCTTCAAGTGAAGAAGACCCAAGAGGTCGAAATGCATCGTGTCTTGTGTACTTCGTTCGTCAATGTCCTCGGCGGAAACTAACCCCCACTCTTTCTAAACTTTGCTTCGTTCTCCGCCATCAGTCGCTCCATTTTTGAAATTATATTGTTCTTGTTTTTATTTCATGTCACTGTGAAACTAAACTGTTCTCTGTGTTCCATGTGTCTGCAGGAGCATCGGGGTGCACAGTGTTTGAGATGGCAACGAGGAGACCTCCAGGGTTAGTGCAATGTTTTTACATGCATAAAAGAGAGTTTTTACCTAGCAATCTGTTGCTGTTGACATTGTGAGTTAGTTTGCATATGGAATGTGGCAAGAGAGGAACTGGGTGGGGGAAAGGGAGTAATTGCCGTGTTTAATAAATATGCAGTTACTTTAAATGCACTTACTTTATGGGTGATCTGTATGCCTTTGGCTTGAAGGACACCTACTGAAATGGATGAATCAACGGAGACACAGAGAGATGCGGAAGGAAAAATGGTTGGAAAGAGAGATGGGGCATAGGGGTAAAGGTCAGGGAAATGGAAGAGAGAGAGAGAGAGAGAGAGAGAGAGCCTTTGTCAGACATTATGTCTGAGAAATATGTTGAGAGAGAGGTATGGAATATACCTATTAGCCAAATATATTACTGATCACTGCAAGTTTAGCAACTGTGTTTTATGGTTAAGGAGACGCAAGAGAGCAAAAATAGTGATGTCGATACACTGATTCTTTTGCGCAGGGCGGAAAATGAATCCTATGGCCGCCATCTTTGCCATTGGCTCTGACCACAGTGCACCCTCTCTACCCAACAAGTCTCTCCTGAGGCTATCGCCTTTGTCAACAGGTGTCTGACCAGGTGATTATGTCCTATATGTCTCACTGACCGCACTGTACCCTCTCCCTCCCCAACAAGTTCTCCCTGAGGCTATCGCCTTTGTCAACAGGTGTCGCACCAGGTGATTATGTCCTTAAAGTCATACTGACCCGCACTGTACACTTGCTACCCAACAAAATCTCCCCTGAAGCCATTGCCTTTGTCAACAGGTGTCTCACCAGGTGATTATGTCCTCAATGTCACACTTACATCAGCTGTCATTATGATCATCAAGTCTGTCTGAGGTATTTTTTTCTTTTTAACCAAAATGCGTCAAAACGAAACACGGTGTTAAGAACAATTAAGAGAAAGTTGATAAAACATCACAGTACACACACTCACTGAATACATTTCCCACTGGTTTATCCACTGTGATGCAAGACCAGGTTGAAAAGATGCAAATATAAAGTATGAACATTAATTCCCCCCTTACTCAAAAGAAAGAAGTCCAAATCAGCAGAAGTATGAGAAACTGTCTGTAACTCAGGGGACAGTCTATCAGTTCAATTGCTAGAAGCATGAGAAACTGTCAGTAACTCAGGGGACAGTCTGTCAGTTCAATTGCTCTTTTTCTGATTAGTTTGCTTCCATCACCGTGATTGGGAGATCAACTGATGGTACGTGCAGTCAATATCACAACAAAGCTGATCACAGTCTAGATTGGTGAGAATTTCTTCTGCTGTTAGTTTGTCCTAAACTGAAAACAGAGACTGCAACTTGATTAACAAATCCAGATGGAGCGGAATGCAGTGTTTTAAGCCAGTCACAGAAAAAACAAAAGGAGATTTGAAAGGGACTGGTCAACAAAGAAAACAGTAAATCTGTGGAGCTGTTCTGTGACTTCATCTCCATTTGAAACAGATTGGTGACATGACGTTTCACTCATCTGTGAAATTAAGTCATCTGAAAGCAGCATGTGCTTAAAGAATTTGTCACTGCATAGAATGTTACTGTGGAAATCGAAGCTGTGGGTGAAAATGTGGTATTTGCAAGTCCAAACTGAGTCATTATGGGATTGAAACTCATGTCAACCAAACTGCACTGTACTTGTTCTTTCTTAGAGTGTCTACACTGATACTGCTGTCGTTACTGCTCTAATGGTACACTAATAAGCTATTGTTACTGCTGCCACGACTGTTCATATTGCTGCTGCTGTTGATGATCATGAATAGGCACCACTACAACCACTACTACTAAAACTACTACTACTACTACTTATTATTATTATTATTGTTTATCACTGCATCTTCTATTATTAGTAGTACACTTGCTACATCAACAATTGCAAATGCCTTTATAACTGTTGGTGCTGTTGCATAGGTGTTCTTGCTGTTGATGCAATAGGTAAATGAAAAAAAATGTCACACCCACTTCAATTGTTAGTGTAAATATTGGTATTGTTTTCCATTTGCCGTCTTTTACTATAGGTTTCATTATCTAAATTCTTTTGAAAGTAAAACTTGTTAAATTATTTTTACCTCTGTGAATAAAGAAAAGTGAGACAGAGCTTTATCCTAATTTTTGCCCTCATACTCTTTTGGTTTCATAATTCAGGTCTTATTCTTTGAAGTGAAAATGCCGTGAACTTCAGGGAAATGCTATGGATGAATGTGTCTGGATCATCTCCCTTGTCCAGCAAGGTGAATTTAATTGCCCTTGACAAGCTTCAGTGATGAAAATTGTCGTTCATTTCTGTTGCAGAGACCAGCAGCATCGACCCTCAGTCACCGAGCTACTGACGGACATTCTCATGGTGGAACAGCCATCTAAGAAGTGAAAGGAAACATTCCTTCAGTTACAGTTCAACGCTTAACCAGGGGACAGAACCCCAGAAAATGACCTCGGGCAGTGACAGGAGCGCGCCTCCACTTACACTGAGATCATGTACATGAAGCACACATGATGGACAAAGTCTGGCTAACTATATCATGGAAGAAATCATCAGTTGGTACCACACACACACACACACACACACAGAAAGAAAAGAAAACAGTACAACCATATCTGTAGTAACAAAACTTTACGCTGTGAAAGAGGAGCCTACGCGTGTGTGTGTGTGTGTGTAAATATATATGCGTTTGTCACAGTGTATGTGTATGCATGTGTTGCGCGTGCTTGCATGTTCATGCACACATGCCTTTGCTGAAGAGGGGATGCAATGCAGAGGACACCTTGGATGCCGGGAACTACGAACAGCAGCGCTCTCTGACATGTCTGCTAAGTCTGCCATTCTAGACCTCAGTGTGTCTGTGTTTTATGGATGTCGTATGCTCAGAATGTTGCCGCAATTATTGTAATACAGCAACTTTGAAAAAAACCATCAAACAAACAAACGAAAAAGTGTTGACAGTTGAAAGCAAGGAATGTGTGTGGTACCTTGAAATAAACTGCAGAATACTGCGCTTTTGCGCCCATCACTCTGTGCATCTGCATCCGGTCAATGTAAACAAAGGGCATGTTGCTCTAATCACTCTGGGCATCTGCATCCGGTCAATGTAAACAAAGGATGTGTTGCTCCCATCGCTCTGTGCATCTGCATCCGGTCAATGTAAACAAAGGATGTGTTGCTCCTATCGCTCAGTGCATCTGCATCCGGTCAATGTAAACAAAGGATTGTTGCTCCCATCGCTCAGTGCATCTGCATCGGTCAATGTAAACAAAGGATGTGTTGCTCCCATCGCTCTGTGCATCTGCATCCGGTCAATGTAAACAAAGGATGTGTTGCTCCCATCGCTCAGTGCATCTGCATCCGGTCAATGTAAACAAGGATGTGTTGCTCCCATCGCTCTGTGCATCTGCATCCGGTCAATGTAAACAAAGGGTGTGTTGCTCCCATCGCTCTGTGTGCGTCTGCATCCGGTCAATGTAAACAAAAGGGTGTTGCTCTCATCACTCTGTGCATTTGTATCCGGTCAATGTAAACAAAGGATGTGTTGCTCCCATCGCTCTGTGCATCTGCATCCGGTCAATGTAAACAAAGGGTGTGTTGCTCCCATCGCTCTGTGCGTCTGCATCCGGTCAATGTAAACAAAGGGTGTGTTGCTCTCATCACTCTGTGCATTTGTATCCGGTCAATGTAAACAAAGGATGTGTTGGAGACACTTCAACAGTCATGTGTCACAAGCATTGAAGATGTTTTTTTCTCAAGATGAATACGTCATCTTTTGTAAAACAAAGGAGCATCGTCTTACTGTGATGAAAAATGCGTCAGACACAATGGCATGGATTCTTTAGTCACATCTTCAATAACAGTGTTGTCAGGCATGTTAGAGAGAGGGGGGAGGTGAGGTGGAGAGAGGGGATGGGAAAGAGAGAGGAGGTAGGGGAGGGAGTGAGTGACTGAGACGTTTCTTCACATGGGCATGAAATAATGTCAAAATTCACCATTTTTCATTCTCTGGTGTGCATGTGACAGAAGTCTACCGCATTGCATCCTGTTCTCAAGTCATTCATGAATGTAGAGGAATCATGGATTGAATCTCGCAAAGAACAAACCTCAGTGACTGATGGCGTTTTTTTTTTATGAAATGGGATACGAGAGTTTGTATTGTCTGTTTTAAAGATATGCCATCTGTTGACAGGTGTGGAATGGCATTCTGTTTGTTCACTAACAGTGGTTGTGGCATGGTGTTTGCCTGCTGATCTGGTGGTGATGGCATTCTGTCTTCTCACCGACAGAGCAGTGATGGTATTGTGCTTGCCTACATTCTGCTTGCCCACTAACACAGTGGTGAGGGTATGCTGCTTTCCCATAGATTCAGTTGTGTGGTTTGTTGTCTGTTGATACAGTTGCACTGGCATTCACGCTGGCCTCTGACGTAGTTGTATGACAGTCTGTTAACCGTCAATCTGCTTTGCTCCAACTGTGGGCTTGGGCGGCAGACATGATGCATTACTGTACCCTAATCCATCCCTGGGGATAGACAGGTCCATACAGAGGTAGGACCTTACCCTCGCCAGCTGCGAGCATCCTGGCCCTATTCCCTGGTGGTCAGACGACACAATGCAGAGTCGCTACCAAGAAACGCTCCCCAACAACAGAGCTAAAGGAAGCAGAAGCCCTCTTGCAGGCCGCCTCCATAACTCGTGCCTGGAACAGAGATTTTCAGCACGTTGCATTTTCTTCCCTTTTCCCTAGACTCCATAGCCAGTCATGGTGCTGGCACCACCCGGAAGAACGGTAGATACCAGACTCCGCCCGCTCTGTGGGTTGTGTCCCTGGTTTGAGCTCTGCAAATGTTTTGCCCCTGTCCATTTTGCAATGTTGTCAGTCGATTTTTCACCGTTTTAACTCTGTCTGCTTCTCTCAATAGTCCTCTGGAGGACTGTTTTGACAATGGTCATGTCTGCCTCTCTCAATAGTCCTCCGGAGGACTGTTTTGATAATGGTCACGTCTGCCTCTCTCAATAGTCCTCCGGAGGACTGTTTTGACAGTGGTCACGTCTGCCTCTCAATAGTGCTCTGGAGGACTGTTTTGACAATGGGTCACGTCTGCCTCTCTCAATATTCCTCTGGAGGACTGTTTTGACAATGGTCACGTCTGCCTCTCTCAATATTCCTCTGGAGGACTGTTTTGACAGGGTCTGTCTGCCTCTCTCAATATTCCTCTGGAGGATGTTTTGACAATGGTCACGTCTGCCTCTCTCAATATTCCTCTGGAGGACTGTTTTGACAATGGTCACGTCTGCCTCTCTCAATAGTCCTCTGGAGGACCGTTTTGACAATGTCATTGGATCTAGTTCTAAGACCAAGCCGAAGCAATTTTTTTTTCTTCACTGGTGGCATTAGGTTTTCTTGTGGGCCGATATGCTACTTGAAGTTTCCCTCATTGTGGGCTGATATGCTACTTGATGGCTTCCCTCATTGTGGGCCGATATGCTACTTGATGGCCTCCCTTATTGTGGGCCGATATGCTACTTGATGGTCTCCCTCATTGTGGGCCGATATGCTACTTGATGCTTCCTTCACTGTGTGCCGATATGCTACTTGATGGCCTCCCTCATTGTGGGCTGATATCCTACTTGATGCTTCCCTCATTGTGGACCGATATGCTACTTGATGTTTCTTCATTTGTAGACCGATATGCTACTTGATGTTTCCGTCATTGTGGGCCGATATGCTACTTGATGGCCTCGCTCATTGTGGGCCGATATACTACATGATTCTTCCCTCATTGTGGGCCGATATGCTACTTGATGTTTCCCTCATTGTGGGCCGATAGGCTACTTGATGTTTCCCTCATTGTGGGCCGATATGCTACTTGATGGCCTCCTCATTGTGGGCCGATATGCTACTTGATGGCCTCCCTCATTGTGGGCCCATATGCTACTTGATGGCCTCCCTCATTGTGGGCCGATATGCTTTTTGATGGTCTCCCTCATTGTGGGCCAATATGCTACTTGATGTTTCCCTCATTGTGGGCCAATATGCTACTTGATGGTCTCCCTCATTGTGGGCCAATATGCTGCTTGATGTTTCCCTCATTGTGGGCCAATATATGCTACTTGATGGCTTCCCTCATTGTGGGCCGATATGCTACTTGATGTTTCCCTCATTGTGGGCCTATATGCTACTTGATGTTTCCCTCATTGTGGGCCGATATGCTACTTGATGCTTCCCTCATTGTGGGCCGATATGCTACTTGATGTTTTCCCTCATTGTGGGTCGATATGCTACTTGATGCTTCCCTCATTGTGGGCCGATATGCTACTTGATGCTTCCCTCATTGTGGGCCGATATGCTACTTGATGTTTCCCTCATTGTGTCCTCCTATCAGTTTGTCAACACCTCCTATCAGTTTATGGAACACTCCTATCAGTTTGTCAACACCTCCTATCAGTTTGTCAACACCTCCTATCAGTTTGTGGAACACCTCCTATCAGTTTGTGGAACACCTCCTATCAGTTTGTCAACACCTCCTATCAGTTTGTGGAACACCTCCTATCAGTTTTGTCAGCACCTCCTATCAGTTTGTGGAACACCTCCTATCAGTTTGTCAACACCTCCTATCAGTTTGTGGAACACCTCCTATCAGTTTGTCAACACCTCCTATCAGTTTGTCGAACGCCTCGTTGAAGTCTGTAAGACGTGGCTGAGCTGGCTCTGGCGTTTTAAATTCTCTCTCTCTCTCTCTCTCTCTCTCTCTCTCTCTCTCTCTCTCTCTCTCTCTCTCTCTCTCTCTCTCTCTCTCTCTTTGGGGGGCGGGGGAGGGGAGGGTTTTTCTCTCTCTCTCTCTCTCTCTCTCTTTTTTTTTTTTTTTTTTTTTTGGGGGGGGGGGCGGGGGGAGGGGAGGGTTTTTTTTTTTTCTCAAAGGGAACATAGATTGAAGATCTATTCAATGGCACTTCAGCCTCTACGGAATTCACCCTACTTTTCAGCAAATCTGTTCTGTCACTGGTAGACATTTCTTTCTTTTGCAGAGGCCAAAGATGTGCCAAGATCGAGTCTCTCCACTTCTCATAGGTCAAATCTTCGTTTTCCCAACCCGCTTGATGGCGAATGTGATAAAATTTCTTCAACGGTACTCTTGAAGTTTGCTCTAATAGTACTCTTGGGTTTCGCTCTAATAGCACTCTTGAGAGTTTTGCTCTAATAATACCACTCTTGAGTTTTGTTCTAATAGCACTCTTGAGTTTTGTCCTAATAGCACTCTTGAGTTTTTTTTGCTCTAATAGCACTGTTTTGCTCTAACAGCATTCTTGAGTTTTGCTCTAATAGCACTGTGTTGCTCTAACAGCACTCTTGAATCTTGCTCTGATTGCACGCTTGAGTTTTGCTTTGGTAGCCCTCTTGAATTTTGCTCTGATTGCACGCTTGAGTTTTGCTTAGTAGCATTCTTGAATTTTTGCTCTAATAGCACTGTTCGCCTCCACCCTCGTGAAGTCGTGGAATGGCGCAGTCATCGTCGACCTGGGCTGCGACCCCAAACTGGTATGATTTCTGTAATTTCCGGTTTCATCTATGTGTCTTTGGCAAGTAAAACCTGGCGGAGCCTGTCCCTCTCCAGGTTGGATTTTCTTGTTGGGTTGAAAGCCCGAGTGCGGCAGGTAGTACAGGATTACACGGCAGGACTATACGGCAGGTAGTACAGGACTACACGGCAGGTAGTACAGGACTACACGGCAGGTAGTACAGGATTACACGGCAGGTAGTACAGGATTACACGGCAGGCAGTACAGGATTATATGGCGGGTAGTATAGGATTACACGGCAGGTAGTACATGATTACACGGCAGGTAGTACAGGATTACACGGCAGGTAATACAGGATTACACGGCAGGTAGTAGTACAGGATTACACGGCAGGTAGTATAGGATTACATGGCAGGTAGTACAGGGATTATACGGCAGGAAGCAGAGTACTACACGGCAGGTAGTACAGGATTACACGGCAGGTAGTAGTACAGGACTATACGGCAGGTAGTACCGGACTACACGGCAGGTAGTACAGGATTACACGGCAGGTATACAGGATTACACGGCAGGATTACACGGCAGGTAGTATAGGAGTACACGGCAGGCAGTACAGGACTACACGGCAGGTAGTACAGGATTACATGGCGGGTAGTAGAGGACTACACGGCAGGTAGTACAGGATTACACGGCAGGTAGTACAGGATTACATGGCAGGTAGTACAGGATTACACGTTAGGTAGTACAGGATTACACGGCAGGTAGTACAGGACTACACGGCAGGTAGTACAGGACTACACGGCAGGTAGTACAGGATTACACGGCAGGTAGCACAGGATTACACAGCGACCAGTGGTAGAGCAGAACCTCAGACTTGACAGAGGCCCACTTTTTGTTGTTGTTTTATATCTGCTTTTTGTTCGTTTGTCTGGAATATATCAACTGTGTGTGTGTGTGTGTGTGCGTGCGTGTGTGCGTGCGTGCGTGCGTGCGTGTGTGTGTGTCTGTGTGTGTGTTGCGTGCTGTGTGTGTGTGTGCGTGTGCGTACTTGTGTGTGTGTGTGTGTGTGTGTGTGTGTGTGTGTGTGTGTGTGTGTGTGTGTGTGTGTCTGTGTGTGTGTGTGTGTGTGTGTGTGTGTGTGTCTGCTGCGCGCGCGCGCGAATATTTTACATTTACCAAGAAGTAAGGATCATTCAAACAAAGAAAGTCAAAGAAAAAAAGCACTGCAGAGACTGGTTCAAAACTTTGAATGTGAAATTTGATTCACACATTTCGTTTTATTGCAACGTAGTTCTTATTGACTCAATATGACAGATATTAAGAAATTGTCATAACAGCCTTTTAAAACGAAACAGCATCAACAGAGTAACCGAACAAGAACCTGGTTAAGCGTAATTCATTAGTACCGGTAGTTCCTTTTCGTCACAAAAAGCTTGTCAACTTCAATCACATCAAACCGCTTTTAAAACCTTTGTAAAAATGGGAGATGGGCATAATCGCTCAATTCCAAGAGTGTAAAGAGTGTCCTTCCAAACGTTTGTAAGGTATCTGCCGGGCAATTAAGGTCAATCAATAATTACCTGGGCATATTCAGACAGTTTCAAAAGTTTCAAGACTTCCCGTTCTGCTCGTCTGGTAAATCGTTGGCAAAGAACTGTCATGTACTGAAAGCACGCTGATACATGTTACTGGTGTTGTCGTGCAGCTTCTTTGAGCTTTTCCTGAACCTTCACTGGCCAAAAACGCAAACCAGATCAAAGTAGAGATGATAGTCGGTTAGACTGACGCTTCAAATTTTGGGGAAGAAGCAAGAAACAAGATAAGAGAATACAGGCATATGACTGACAAAAGACCAAAGTCCCCAACATGTTGTATAATTATACTGCAGTCTGCATGCTTCGGTCAGTCCTGTTACTTCTCGTTGGCAGCCACGTACATCAGCCGTGGAATGGAGAACACAGAGTACGATGATTCTTCTCGCCCCTCTGCAGACACGTCCATTCCAGAAGCTGAAAAAGAAAACGCAAAAGACAGCTTTACAGGAAAGGCAGACAATTTCAATGTGAATAAGAAAGAAAACATGTATTCATTGGTAAACACACTGAGAAGCAAGCTCCTCTGAAAATCGTCACATCAGAAAGGAAACGTCATGAAGGGAATCAAATCCGAATGAAAAGGATATCACCACTTCTGATTATACAACCGCCATCAGGAAGGGAGACGTTTTCAAAGGAATCAAGTCCTAATCAAAGGGATATCACCACTACTGATTACACAACCGTCATCAGGAAGGGAGACGTTTTCAAAGGAATCAAGTCCTAATCAAAGGGATATCACCACTACTGATTACACAACCGTCATCAGGAAGGGAGACATTTTCAAAGGAATCAAGTCATAATGAAAGGGATATCGCCACTTCTGATTACACAACCGTCATCAGGAAGGAAGATGTCAAGGGAATCAAGTCCTAATGCAAAAGACATCCCCCTTTCCCCTTTCTGTTCATAGAACCGTCATCCGGAAGGAAAATGTCAAAGAGATCAGGTCCTTACAGAAAGGAACAGCCCCTCACTGTTTATATAATCGTGAGCAGGAAGAGAGAAGTTGCCAAAGTGAGCAGCCTCCAAGGAAATGGAACCCCCCCCCCCCCCCCCCCCCCCCCTATTCAGATTACAGAAACACTCACCATGAAGACAGATACTGACAAAGTGTTCAAGTCTTGATGAAATGGTCGTCCTCCTCCTCAAGACAGAACCATAATCAGGAAGGGAAATGTTGTCAGAAGGATGAAGTCATAAAAGGAAAATCCACATACTGTGTGTACTCTGAGCAGCTTGGAAGACAGTCTTTTTACCAACGTCAAAAAGTGGCAAGAATCGTACGTGACCCTGTAGTTCTACTGCCCTCCAACCCTTCTCCCCTCCCCCCCCCCCCCCCCCCCCCCCCCCCCCCCCTCCCCGCTGTATTCAGCTACTATTAATGCTATAACTAATATCGTCGTATTAGCACCAGAAATATCAGTATTCCTCTTCTTATTATTGAAATATTTTCATCATCATCACTATCATTGCCATTGTTATCATTATTATTGTCATTGTTGTCATCATTATTATTTTAACTTCCGTGGTCTTCTTCACAACAGCCTCGTTTTCATTTAGCACCCATTTTGTGCCGAATGTAAGAAGACAAGTGGTTGCTCGTTCTTCGTTTTCATTGTCCTTAATGTTGTTTGTTTTCGCCTGAAGAAGATTCAAGAGGTGGAAATAGATCGTGTTCTGTCCTGTAAATCTGTTTGTCTGTATTGTCTTGCGGAACTAATAACTTTACCTTTTAAAATGACCCGGGAGTCAGCGCTTCTCAGGCAAGGGTCAACAATGCTCACTCATGTGGCGGGATCTACGAAGACGTTGAACATGACATCAGTGTTTGTGAGATGGACCAGTAGAGTTCCTAATATGGCGCCAGTGTTTGTGAGATGGACCAGTAGAGTTCCTAATATGGCGCCAGTGTTTGTGAGATGGACCAGTAGAGTTCCTAATATGGCGCCAGTGTTTGTGAGAGATGGACCAGTAGAGTTCCTAATATGGCGCCAGTGTTTGTGAGATGGACCAGTAGAGTTCCTAATATGGCGCCAGTGTTTGTGAGATGGACCAGTAGAGTTCCTAACATGACATCAGTGTTTGTGAGATGGACCAGTAGAGTTCCTAATATGGCGCCAGTGTTTGTGAGATGGACCAGTAGAGTTCCTAACATGACATCAGTGTTTGTGAGATGGACCAGTAGAGTTCCTAATATGACGTCAGTGTGTTTGTGAGATGGACCAGCAGAGTTCCTAATTCCAATAGAAAAGTGCAAAGGGGAAGACCAGACGTAAAAGTTCTCACATAGGCTGAAATTATTCATTTGCCACTTTAGAACAGCCTGTGACGCCAGGAAAATGGAAGAATACATAACTGTATTTCAGTGATTTTGTGATTTTTAACCTGTGTAGAACATATGTTCTTTGAACGTTAAATTATTACAGCAGTAGCAGCAACGACAGTAGCAGCAGCAGCAGCAGCAGCAGCAGTATTAGTAGTAGTAGTAGTAGCAGCAGTAGCAGCAGCAGTAGTAGTAGCAGTAGTAGTTGCTTTCTTCTTCTTTGGGATGCGTGTTTGTGTTACACACCCTTCTGTCGGTATCCCCCTTCTAAATATATTTCATGTCTGTATGAGTAAATGTCGGTCTTAAAGCACATTTCGGGTTTGACTACAAATAATTCAGCTCCGTCAAACTACAGTTCACTTCTGCAGAGGTGGACCTACACTTCCTTACAATTATCTCACCTCTTTCCATCCAAAATTCACTTGTGTACAAGTACATGTTACTTTGCTCTAAATACGATTTCCTTCTACGTGGTAGTTAGTTCTATCTTTCAATTCAGCGTATCTATAGTTCGTTGCTACGTTGCTGTTCAGTTCTGTCTCAAAGCTTTTCATTTGAGTCTACTACTGTTTATTTCTATGTTGCAGCTCACTTCCGCCTAACTTTCACTTCAGAATAACTATAGTTTACTTCAATACTGCAGTTTATTTCTGTTCACTTTGAATATAACTGACGCTTTCTTCTAAAATTACAAGTTTACAGCCGAATTCTGTTAAATGTACGTCACTTTTAAGCATATTTTGAGTTCGGTCCAGCTGTAAGGTCCTTTCTGTCTAGTCATCTTTCACTTTTCTTTTTTTTTTTTAACTGCAGTGCACTTTTGTTTGTGATTATTTCTACGTGTATTCGACCATTAGGTAAAATTCAGTTATGTCAAATTATGATTAAAATTTAATCATAGTTTACTTTCAAGCATAATTCGCATTAGTTAAACACAGTTAATTTCTGTCTTAATAAAGGTTTACTTCTGTCTTGGTCTGTTCCACATATTTCTCCGAGTAGTTCGCTACTGTCAACGCAACGTATACTTCGCTTGGACGCACATTTCTGTCCTGACTAGTTTTGGGTTGATTCCTGTCTTAAGATAACATACTAATATTCAACTTTCACCTGAGTGTCAGTCTGTTTCACTCTTGTCTGAGAACACTAATGCTTTTAACTTACACACTTATACGTAAGTACATTCACATATTTAGGTATGCACGTTCACACTTATTTGTAAGTACATTTCACCCTTGCCTCAGTCTTGTAGCATTTTATGACACATTTCACTTCTGCCTGACATCAGTTCTCTTTTGTCTCAGCATAAGCCTTCTTACATCTAATTACTCATTTCAGATCGCGTCTAACTATGTTTTATTTTTTTGTTTCTGAAAAATCATTTTGAACGACGATTTCTTTTTCGTCCACCTACCTTCCACTTTTGTTTCAACATACAGATGTTTGAATAACACATTTCATGACTGTCCAACTGCATTCAACTGCTGTCTCAATATACTGATGTCGAGTAATGCATTCCATTTCAGCCCCACTCTGTTTCACTTTGTTTGGATACAGGGATGATGAATAACAAATTTCACTTCTGCCCACCCACCTAGCCGTCGAGGGGTCAGGTGTTACAGTGACCACTGGAAGCTTCACTAGCGTCGCAGGGTTAAGAGTGCCGACAAGGATCTGACAGCAGAGGACGTATCCTCCCGCGTACAACCCATTGTCACGCAGTTCGAGCGGAATATCTGTGAACATGCAGTTTTGTCCCTTCGCCACCGTCAGGATGACCTTTTTTATCCAACAGAGGGTGTTCCTCAGGCAGAGGGGAGCCCGTGGTGCCACACAAACTTCCCATCCACCGCAGATCGTCCTGCCCCAGCCATATTCCCACACCTGTTCCACACAC
>JADBJO010009208.1:55720-68729 GCA_016801955.1 Conus betulinus
GTATACCAGACTGATGAAATATAGACCACTTGAATATGCCGTACTGTATTACCAGAATGATGAAATATAGAGACGAACTTTGAATATGCCGTACTGTATTACCAGAATGATGAAATATAGAGACAAACTTTGACTATGCCGTACTGTATTACAGAATGATGAGACGAACTTAAAGACAAACTGTAAAAACGACCAGTTTTTAACATGCGAGCATCATGTGAGAATCAAACTCCAGTTATCAGAATCAAGGGGGGGCGCTCTACCTACTGAGCCGGAGCTCCTACTCCAATGACTGAATGGCATGTACAGCAAAATGATATTGACATCACAGACACCACAGTGTGACAATATACATCGTTATGTGACCCAGCCGTAGTGATCACAGAACTGCGCGCGCGCGCGCGCGCTCGCGTGCGTGTGTGTGTGTGTGTGTGTGTGTGTGTGTGTGTGTGGTGTGTGTGTGAGAGAGAGAGAGAGAGAGAGAGAGAGAGAGAGAGAATATAAGTCGATTTTAGTTCCAAAAAGGAAAAGACTGAGGGCGGAACATGAAGCAACATTTAGAGAGAAAATAGGTTAGTTACCGCCAAGGACACAAATAGATTACAGGGACAAACATAAAAAGTATCCAAAAAATAAGTCGTTATAAAGTTTTTACCTTAAAAAAAAATGGACATCAACTTTATTGAGCATGTTTTGCATATTTAACGCATCATTTTCAGCTGTGACTTTCGTTTGTTTGTTTTTTGTTTTTGTATTATGCTCATTTGTTGCTGCTTTACGGCGCAAAAAGGTGTCACAGTACACATCAGTATTGTACCTTTGCTAAAATTGTTGATAAGAAAAAAAACAAACAAACAAAAACAGACCGTTTAAAGACATCCGCTGCGCAGTGTACTTTTTTGTGTTTTGTCCTGTAATCCGTTTGTCTGTGTCCTTGGCGGTAACTAATCCCTTTTCTTTCTAAATATAAGTCGAATCAAAAGTAATTTGAAATTCAGTGGCGGATGGTTTTGCAAAATACATTCATGTAAGTTCGGTACATTTCGTTGGGCTTATGCAGGGATTTTGCAATATCTAGGACTAACACGTCTATGATCATACTGATGACGATTGTACAATGAATGAAATCAGCATATGTTCATAATTCAATTTAGGTTTGCAAACAGCGTCTCACATGGGATCTCTATTTATATAAAAAAAAATCTTTCATATACAACATTTTTGTGAACAATATATTCTTCAGTTCTATGTTTATACTTCAATTCGTTGAGAAATACTTTCAGTACTGGGATATTTTCTACAAAAATTGCTCTGGTAAAATACTGTCAGTTGATTAATGTTCAGAAATAGAATATAGGAACAACATGCATATTCGTATCAAATTCAGCAATGCCTAACGGTTTCCGTTATCTTCAAATCAGATTTACTCAGCATTTCTCATTCATTACTCCCCATCAGTAATTGCCCAGAATACTGGATGACCTTACGGTGCCAAAAGATGCGGGCAATGCAATCCATTAAGGTGTCACAAAGGTAAAAACGTTCACTATTCAGCACGGCCATTTCTTTTGTTACATTAGTCCCATGGCGCTTGTGCATTATCCTTGATTGGAACCATTTCATTTTTGTATCAGACGTTTTGTTCGGATGCTTAAAAAAGTTTTCCCAATCAATTTGAACTACCGGTTTTGCATCCTATTTAGTATAGCATACTGGCAGGTGCAATTGTCTACAAATATGTCGTTGTAAAGTTTTTATCTACAAAGAAATGGACATCAACTTTTGCAGGCATGCATGTATATTCAACACTTGTCATTTTTTTACTGTGACTTTCGTTTTTTCTTGTTGTTTGTTGTTTGTTTTTTGTATATGCTCTTTTATTGCTGCTTTGCGGCTCAAAGAGGTAACAGAGTCCACATCAGTGTTGTACCTTCGCTTAATTATTGATAAAAAAAAATCAGGCCCTTTAAAGAAATTCGCTGCGTGGTGTACTTTTGGTGTGTTAATCTACGCTTTTCTTCTTTCTCCGACCTGTGGTTTCTGATTGATAATCACTAGATCCGCAACAAACTCACTAGATTTCTTACAATTAACTATATACCTCTGTCCATAATACATTTGATCTAAAAATAAAAGAAGACAGTATTTCTGGTACATATTTTTCGATCTTGTTAAGGAATGGAAAATTTAATGTACAAAATATTATGTCTGGTACACATTTTTCGAACTTGTTAGTGACTGGACAATTTAATGCAGAAAATATTATGTCTGGTACATATTTTTCGATTATGATCAGGAATGGACGATTTAACGTTGTGATAGTCCGCACTGTGTGTGCGTGTGTGTGTGTGCGTGTTGTGTGTGTGTGTGTGTGTGTGTGTGTGTGTTGTGTGTGGGGGGGGTCATATTTATCCAAGTTAACTTTAGGTTTCACATTCCAAGTTAACTTTAGTGAACAGACCAATGTTCCAGTTCTGGTAGTCCAAGAACACCATTTCTAATATTCTTGCATGCGTTGTGTGTGTGTGTGTGTGTGTGTGTGTGTGTGTGTGTGTGTGTGTGTGTGTGTGTGTGTGTGTGTGTGTGTGGTGTTTCTTATTCAACACAAATTTGTGACTGTGGTTCTTTAAAGATTAAAAAAAAAAATGTCCGATGGAACAAGCAGTAAAACTCATAAGTGCACAAGCTTTGATAAAACTGGTGATCTTAATAATATCGCCACCCTTCCTACAGACGTTCACTGTCTTCCTATCCAGACCTTCAATAAATGGTTCATGTGTGCTATTTTTTTCTGGATAATCAGCTCTTGAACAGTTTTGTAAATCATTAGTAAACCAAATTCCCAGAATTTTGATTTTTTTTACCCCGGGTTCCACGCCGTGCCTAAATGACCCATAAAACGGACAGCAGTTTTTTTTTTTTTCTTTTTAGGTCGCAATCCAAACTGCACAAGATTCCCCGGATTCATAAATGAACTTTCATGTATGACTCAATCTTTCTAGCACACTGGAATATGTTCCAAAAGACTTGTTGACGCCTGCTAAAAGGAATTGTGTACTGCCTGCATACTGAGAAAGTTTAAGTTCAACAGCATTTTCAAGTGTCATTGATGACCACCGTGTAACTGTGCTACACAGTACGACAAAGTGAATTACATCATCGTATAAGAGAGAGAGAGAGAGAGAGAGAGAGAGAGAGAGAGAGAGAGAGAGAGAGAGAGAGAGAGAGAGAGAGAGAGCACTGTGGTAGCACCACAAAGTGACTTGTATATTACTGTGAGGGAGGGTCGCTGGCCACTGTATTATTGTGTTTCAGCACAACAAAACGACTCATACTTCACTGTGTGACAGAAAGACCATTGACTAATGTGTCTGTGTGTTACATCACCAAAACGCGAGTTATACATCGCTGTGTGAGACAAGACCATTGACTAATGTGTCTCTATGTTACATCACCAAAACGCGAGTTATACATCGCTGTGTGACAGAAGACCATTGACCAATGTGTCTGTGTGTTACATCACCAAAACGAGAGTGATACATCGCTGTGTGAAAGAGGACCATTGACGAATGTGTCTGTGTGTTACATCACCAAAACGCGAGTGATACATCGCTGTGTGAGAAGCAGTCACCGCATGACCGTTTTACAGCACCACAAATTGACCTGTACCTCATAGTGAGATTTCAGGGTAAATGGTCACTGTGCCACTGTGGCTACAGTACCATGGAATGACCTGTGCACCATTGTGTTAGAGAGGGCCATAGCCCAATGTGTCATTACAGCTGTATTACCACGAAGTGACTGAAACATCATTGTGTTAGAGAGGGTCATAGCCCAATGTGTCATTACAGCTGTATTACCACGAAGTGACTGAAACATCATTGAGTTAGAGAGGGTCATAGCCCAATGTGTCATTACAGCTGTATTACCACGAAGTGACTGAAACATCATTGTGTTAGAGAGGGCCATAGAGCGCTGTGTATTATTACAGCTGTATACCACGAAGTGACTGAAAACATCATTGTGTTAGAGAGAGGGTCATAGCCCAATGTGTCATTACAGCTGTATTACCACGAAGTGACTGAAACATCATTGAGTTAGAGAGGGCCATAGACAATGTGTCATTACAGCTGTATAACCACGAAGTGACTGAAACATCATTGTGTTAGAGAGGGCCATAGCCCAATGTGTCTTTACAGCTATATTACCACGAAGTGACTGAAACATCATTGTGTTAGAGAGGGTCATAGCCCAATGTGTCATTACAGCTGTATTACCACGAAGTGACTGAAACATCATTGGGTTAGAGAGGGTCAGAGCCCAATGTGTCATTACAGCTGTATTAACCACGAAGTGACTGAAACATCGCTGTGTCATTGTGATTACGTCAAATCTGACGTGTCTGTTCCACGTCGTCTTTGCCCAATTCGCACTATTGCACACTTGTTTCATGCCACGGTCTCCACATCCGCCCCTTCCCGTTCTCTCTGCCCCCTCCCCCCCCGCCCCCCCCCCACTCCCCCAATGTAAACCAATGATGCCATGGTACTCTGATAGTCTTTTTGGTCACACACGATGGGTTTCAATCCCACAACATACAATGACTCCCAGTATGTTCGCCATCTCGCAAGCAAGGATGTGTTTCTGGTCACGTGACATCCAATGCTGGCTGACAATGGACAAGAGAAGGATCGCTCCTGATGTAGTGCGTGTTCTTCTTTCGTTTTTTTGGCGGGTTTGGTTGATGGGCTTTTATCTGAGAGAAGGGGGAAGGGGGGGGGGGGGGGGGGGGGGTTGTTTGTTTGTTTTTGTTTTTTTTTATTTTATGTATTTTTTTCTGCTAGGGGCGCTTGTATTCAATTTTCGTCTAACTGTAAACCACACGGAGATCGGACCCCTTTATGGCAAGTCTGCATGGCAGCCACAGTGAACTAAATCACAGCGAGTTCCGACCTGTTCATGCGTAGTTGTCTGTAACTTGAGGGGAGCTCCCACTCTTCTATGTTTACCTTGCCTGTAAACTAAAGCCGGCTCCGTATTCTGTCGCTCAGCGAGGCCGTATCTTGCTTTGCTTTGGCAGGATGTTGGCGGCTATGAAACTCCGATACGTGGTCAACAATGCAGTGAATAACGAAGAGTGTTTATGCGTCCACGGTCGCAATGAAATGATGACACCGGTAAGACAATGGACAAATGTTTTTCGATCGCAGCGACACTGCCAACAGCAGAGAGGTCTCATTGTCTCTCAGTGAGTTGTCCTGATTCGTGTTGGGATACAGGACTCTGCTCTCTGAATGGAAGTGACTGTTTGGGTTAAAACCCAGGCAAGATAATCACCAGGGACAGAGTCAGGTTTTCAACCCACATCCGTCAGCTTAAAACACAAAAAACGAAAAGCTCAAAACCTGTTCTATGGCTCTTACCGAAGCAAGCGTTATAAAAACGTAGTTAAACAAAGAAACAAGCGAAAAAGAAAAAGAGAAGAAAAGAAAATGGGATAATGGGTTGTCTTTTCATGGGCAAGTAAACAGAATGTTTTTCATCGATGAGAAGGTTCTGTTTGTGTGTTTGTTGGTTGTTTTTCTTCCCCCCTTCCAAAATCAGTAGCAGTTATTGTTTTAAGAATATATAAATTGAAAACATAGAACGAAATGTCACCAAAAATTGTTACTTTGCCTCTTTCGGCTACATTTTTCAATAAAAGGAAATGTATGTTTAAATTGTAAGTCATTTATGAAAATAATGATAAAACCTACAACAAAAACAACAACAAAAGTAATGATAACAAGAACGACTGACAGTTGCATAACGCCTTACCTATGGATTTTAGGCGCTTACAAAGATTTTCTCTCGCTCTCTATCTCTGTCTCTGCCTCTGTCTGTCACACACACACACACACACACACACACACACACACACACACACACACACACACACACACCGTGCACGCGCAAATGGACATAGCAACATCTGGGGGGAAATCTCGACTGGGAATTGCGGCTTGTGCGGATGAATTCTACGGTTGGATTTGAAAGGTACAACGGATTCAGAATGTCTCATTTTAGAGGGAGGAATTCCAGAGCTAGGAGAAATAAGGGACGCCATTAGGATTACATACATTTGAAGCGGTTTTGCCACACCAGGACTTGAGTCAGAAAGAGGAAAGGAGAGAACGAGAGGGTGTGTACGAAGACACTGGTGCAGGAAGTGAGCAGGAGACAGTGCCAGTTACAATAATGTGGCAGATACATGCTATGCTGTAGTCAGCTCTTGCAGAAACACGAAGCCAGTTGAGCTTTATCAACCAAGCGGAACTGTGGTGACGACGTTGAACCTTGAAGATAAGGCAAGACCTGTTAGGACACCCAATGGCTTGCCACGACATCCTTTCGACCTGTGTAGCAATCCTTACGACCTGTCACGACACTGCTACGACCTGTCAGGACTGTCGATGCATTTACCTGTCACGGCTCAGGTACCACCTGTTACAACACCCTTACGACCTGTCACCACATTCTGACAACCTGTCACGTAGGTACCAGCTGTTACAACACCCTTACCACCTATCACCACATTCTTACGACCTGTCACGTAGGTACCACCTGTTACAACATCCCTGGCCTATCACCACATTCTTCCGACCTGTTACGTAGGTACCACCTGTTACAACACCCTTACCACCTATCACCACATTCTTACGACCTGTCACGTAGACACCACCTGTTACAACACCCTTACCACCTATCACCACATTCTTACGACCTGTCACGTAGGCACCACCTGTTACAACACCCTTACCACCTATCACCACATTCTTACGACCTGTTTACGTAGGTACCACCTGTTACAACACCCCTTACCACCTATCACCACATTCTTACCACCTGTCACGTAGGTACCACCTGTTACAACACCCCTAGGCCTATCACCACATTCTTACGACCTGTCACGTAGGTACCACCTGTTACAACACCCCTAAGGCCTATCACCACATTCTTACCACCTGTCACGTAGGTACCACCTGTTACAACACCCCTAAGGCCTATCACCACCATTCTTACGACCTGTCACGTAGGTACCACCTGTTACAACACCCCTAAGGCCTATCACCACGATCTTACGATCTGTCACGGCATCCCCACGATCTGTACCGACACGCTATAAGCTGTAACGACAACACCACCGATCTGTAGCAATACCCGTATAAACCTGTCAAGGCACCCCTACTTGTTGTGGCACCCTAGGCGACCCGTCACAACACCCCTGCCACCGGTTACAGCACTTCTACCACCTGCCAATACGCCTATACGCCCTACCCCCCCTCCTCCTAAGACCTTTGACCTGTCATGACATTTCTATCACCTGTCAATACACCTATACGCCCTATCCCCACACTCCGAAGACTTTTGACCTGTCATGACATTTTCTACCACCTGCCAATACACCCATACCACCTACCCCCACACTCCTAAGACCTTTGACCTGTCGTGACATTTCTACCATCTGTCAATACACCCATACGACCTACCCCCACACTCCTAAGACCTTTGACCTGTCGTGGCATTTTCTACCACCCGTCAATACACCCATACCACCTACCCCCCCCACACTCCTAAGACCTTTGACCTGTCGTGGCATTTCTACCACCTGTCAATACACCCCATTTGACCTACCCCCCACACTCCCAAGACCTTTCACAGCATCCCTTTGACCTGCCACGACACACCCCTACGATCTATCACCACACCCCTACGACCTGCCACACGACACCCTTACGACTTGTTACGACACCCCCTAAGACCCGTTGCGACACCCCTACGATCTGTCACGACATCCTCTCCCTGTGACCTGACACGACTCTCTTCCGACCTGTCATGGTACCCCTGCGACCCTGTTATGACACCCCTATGTCCCGTCACTGCACCCCCAGGAACTGTCACGATGCCTCTGGAACCTGTCCCGTCACCCCTACGACCTGTCACGCGGCCCCCTAAGTTTTGTCACGGCACCCCTACGACCTGTTCTGCTATACGACCTACCACGACAGCCCTACGACCTTTCAACGACGTTCTTTCTGACCTTGTCACAGCATTCCCGTGAACCGTCACAACACCCTGTAGAGCATGTCACTCACCCGTAGGACCTGTCGTGACTGTGCTGAGACACGTCACGGCACCTCTCTCGCGACGCTCATACGACTGGCCACGACACACATTTACGACCTGTTACAACACCTCTAAGACCTGTCATGATACACTGACTGACGACACCGTTTACGACACGTCACAACACCCATACGACTTGTCATGACATCCTCACGACTCGTCATGACATCCCTTCGACCCATGGCTGTGGAGTAGTAATGAACCAGTCTGCCCACCAGGAGTTTGTTTTTACTTGGAAATTCTAAACACATTAAAAAAAAATTATTCATAAGGCTCCCTCGAAAATGTAGACAAATGAAATCACAAGACAAAACACGACGTCTGTCGACCTCTTAGGTCTTCTTCAGGCAAGATACACAACAGTCAGGACAACGAATATGGATCTCATATGGAGCCTTACAAATTAAAACCAAAAAAACAAAATGTTTCAATTTTTTTGCCCGTAGTGCCCTCAAATTGTAACTAGATCTAACTTGGATATTCTAGTACGCCTTACGATAGCCCTGTAGGACAGACTGGAAGAGGCACAGGTCGTCCAGGGTCCTTGGGATCGCCAAGTGACCGTTGCCCAGCCCCTGGCAAAGATCTTTGGCGGCGGTGAAGTTCATGAGTGTGTCGACATACCTCAGACACAGGCCATCCATCATGGAATAGCCATTGTCGCACTTCTTGGGGGAATCTGTTCACACAAGGCAAGGGCTGGACGTCATCATCATCATCATCATAATCATCATGATCATCACCATCATCATCATCATGATCATCATGATCATCATCATCATGATCATCATCACCATCATCATCATCGCCATCATCATCATCATCATCGTCATCATCATCATCATTACCACCAACATCGTCCTATCATCACATCATTATTACTAATATCATTATTTTTGTCATCATCATCGTTGTTGTTTTGTTGTTGCTTCTGCTGCTGCTGCTGCTGCTGTGGCTGTTAACATGGCAATACCTGGATTCCAAACCTGTACAAAAACTCAAGGCAAGCATCTACTCTGGGGTGTTTGTTTGTGATGTTGCTCTTGTGCTCATCATTGTCACCCCAGCCTTTTCAGCCAGATCCACATCACAGAGCTGTGCCAGAAGATCTACAGCTTAGTCCTTGCATTACATTCTGCCTTTCCACCAAAACATATCATCATCGGCTCTGTCCATGTCGCGTAGTTTTTGCAGCACGGATGATGATCTCCTGACAGTGGATTCGCGCCAAATTTTGAACAGCTCGTGTTGAATCAGCATTCTATGTTTTCAACACATCTAATTAAAGTCAGTACGGTAGTTCTTTTAGAATCTTGCTGAACAGGTCAAGATGAATGGATGTGGCATTGCAGTACTGAGCAGCACCGCCCCCCCCCCCCCAGTTTCCCAACTCTTGTGAAATATTTTATCTTTTATCTTAGTTGGATTCAATTCGGTTTCGTAGATCTTGCATTTCTTGCTGAGTGGATCACGGATCCGTCATTTCTTTCCAGATTGGCGGCACAGATCCGCACAAATATGATGGTACTTGTCCGCGCATCACTTTCCATACGTTCACCAAGTATTAAAATTGGTTGAGTACATTTTGAGCAATCTTGCTACAACGATGACAGATCCTTCCTGGCGTATGAATCTGCGACATGGATCCCTACCTAAACGGAATAGTGTTTGTCATGTAATGCAGAGCGATATTTCGTATGCTACGCGATTACATGAGACAGTACAGATTAAGAAAAAGATTATTGATTCGTGCGTTACACTATAGGTTAGTCGTGTGACACAAGGGAGAGCACTGACTGAACGTGGCCCAGGGTTTGAGTGAAATTTTTAACACTGTTCACGCGATTTGAATATAAACAGGCATTGACCTGTATCGGTGCGCACTCTGAGAGTGGAACAGATGATTTAGGTGAAGAAGAGGCGGACTGTGCCCATTGATAAAGGCAGAGGCTTAACACATACAGAAGTATGTGAATTGTAGTTGACTGACCGGTACTCAAGCGTAAGTATCTAATTTTATATTGTGAGAATCTAGATGATCTCTCCATTTTGTTTTTCAACGGTTTATTGTCGGAACCGAAACTATGTTTGAAAAATTGAAGAGTTTCAAAAAAATGTTAAAGTGTAACATGACTGCTAACTGGCTGGCAGTGTTTTGAACTCGTGTTTTATCTGGTTTGTTATAGCTGGGCCGACTCCCCGTGCGGTAGAGGAAAGAAGAGAATGGAGATCGGGCACTAAGGTGGATGGCCGGGGGCTGCGCGCGTTCCCGGGCCAAGCTCCGATCCGCGGGAAGATCCAGGTTGGGCAAGAGTTTGTCGCCGACCAGTAGTTGTGATATGTAATGGGCAGTATGGGATCCCCACACAGAGGAAGCCAGTACCGGACACCACAGAGAGTGTGTGTGGACACACTTGCAGTGAGTAAACCTGCAACATTCATATTGAGCACAAAAGAAGCGTGCTTGATTGGTTGCACCAGCTGAAAGACAGATAATGAAAATATATAAGCTTTGATTGATGCCAGAGTAAAGAACCCCCATGGGATTTTAAAAGATTAAGGAGGGGATGAATCAAATTGACCTTTGTTGTTTGCGCCTAATGTGTATGGAGTGGATGCAGTTGTGTGCGGAGGAAAGACGTCAGGTTCGTGTGTGTATGTGCGTGCATGCATGGATATCCAACGTCAGACAGTGGTGACCCCGACTTGGAACTTGGTTTTTTGTTTCGTACCCCTCCCCTTGGTTGTGATGTTCCCCACCTCTTTTTTTGAATTGGAAAAAAAAATGATTTTGCTTTTTAAGGTATTAGTGAATGTTGTATGGGAACATTTGATTATTACGTATAATTACCTTTTCTATTTGGATAATCCCCCCCCCCCCCCCACCCCCCCCCCTAATTTTCTTTATATTGTAAAAATTTCCATTTAAACCCCTCCCCATATTTCCTTTCTTGATTTATTATTCAGCAATTTGAACAGAATTTGCTGTGAAATCCCCTCCTCCTTTTGTATTCCCACGTTTTTTTTTTTTTCTACTGAGTATTTTTAAGGATTTTCATGTAACCCCCCCCCCCCCCCCCCCCCCCCCCCCCATTATTCCCCTCCCCACTACTTATCAATTTTTTTTGGGAGGTAATTTTCTTGTTTAAACCCCTTCTTGTACTTATTATTAAATTGCATAAATTTGATTCCTTTCATTATTTTGAATCAGTTTCTTTATATTGTATCCATTTCCTGATTTTTCATTTCAATTTTGAAATAATTTTGTTTTTGTAACCCTCCTTTATTTTTATTGCAACTTTGATTTATACCTACCCCTTTGTTTTTTTTGTTTGTTGTTTTGTTTGTTTTTGAGTGGCAAAATAATTTTGTTTTCTTCCTCAACCTCACTTAAGACTTAGTGTTCACTTTTCATTGTACCCCCCCCCCCCTCTTCAAAAGTGTCCCTATGTAACGTTTGTGTGTGTGTTTTTTTTTTTTCCTATTCTAGTATTTTGTGCTAGTCCCGTCTCCGATTATACGGGTGGGCTGTGCCAGTAGGGTAGTCCAGAGGGCTTTTTCTAATTTCTAGTCTTACTTTTTCTTACTGTCTTGGTGATTTCCACTCTGTCTACTTTTGCTTTTCTCTGACTTCATTCTCTCTCTATTTTTCGTCTTTATCAATAGCACCCTATCTAGTTTGAAAATTTTCTCATTCTCATTTCTTAGGTAGGGTTTCTGATAGTGATTGTGTATTATCCCCCTTTTTAGGTGTTTTTGTCTTTTCATTGTTTAATTAATGTTGTTTTTTAAGATTTTTTTTGTTGTGTGTATGTGAAAGGATTGTTGAGTGAGTGCCTCTTTTTCTTTTTCTACCTCTGTTTTGTTAGGGCATTGTTTGTTCCATAGGCTGGTGAGCTTCCACCTTCTCTTGCGGGTAGCAAGGGGGCATGGCGATGGGAGACGCTTAGCCTTACGTAGTTTTTTTTTTTTTTTCGTTTCACAACCTTTTTTCTTTCCTATTTTATTTGAATTCGATTTTTCTCTCCTCCCCCTGGCCACTGATTTGATCCAAAGGGTGATCATTTTGGAGGCCTGTCCAAATAAACAATTTTTTTTTTTTTTGGAAAATTCTTCTTGGTTTTGCTGTTTGAAAAACATTGTTTTTTTTTTTTATTAGTGTGTATAGGAGTGATTGGATTTTGGTGTGAGTGGAAGGAAATTTTATACTGAAACTTTTAAATTCATTTTTCTTTTCTTTTTTCAAATTTAAAGTAAATTTTCATTGTTCTTTTCTTTTTTCATAAATTTCATTTTTTTTTTTATCTTTATCTTAGAAAAAAAATTTTCATTCAAAATGTCGGCCTTTGAGACCTACCCTGTCTCAGGGTAAGACGTTAGGCCTTGATGGGCCGGACTTGATTCAATATGTCAAACAGTGTGAGGATCGCGCTGAGCGCGCAAAAAAAAAGAAAGGGAAGAAAAAGATAAAGAAAGACAGAGAGAAGAAAGAGAGAAAGATGAAAGGATAAAAAAAGGAAGAAAAGGATAAAGAAAGGAAGAAAAGGATAGGGAAAGAGAGAGAGAGAAAGAGGAGAGAGAGCAGAAAAGGATAGGGATAGACAAAGAGAGAGGAGAGGGAGCAGCATGAGAAAGAATTAAAAAAAGCCATGGAGTTAGAGTTAGAGAGTAAGAAGCTTCAGCTTGAAATGGAGAAATTAAAAGCTTTTGGTGTAACAGACAATGGTTCTGCGCAGGGTCTTTGATGAAAAAACAAAGATGAGATTGATGCATTTTTTTGTTTTAGATTTGAGAGTCATGCTCTTCTTGTGAGTGGCCAACGATAAGTGTCTATTGTATACGT
>JADBJO010009208.1:69499-86428 GCA_016801955.1 Conus betulinus
GTGTGGGTAGTTGTATGTGGGGGTGTGGGTAATGCTAATGAAAATATAAGTCAGATCTAGGGAAAAAAGTAGATAAAGCAAACAAGTAAATATATGAAAAATGAATAAATGAATGATTCTTTAAAGATGCCAAAAACATTTTTAATTTACATAAATAATGATAAGCAAAAAAAAAAGGGAAAAAAATGGAGGGTGCCTGCAATTTGTGTACTAAGTGGGTAATGGGGGGTGTGGTGGTGGATTGTGTGTATGTATGTATGTATGTGCGTGTTGGTGGAAGATAATGCCGACTGGTGTTGAAGTGGTGGGTATGCATATTTGTGCTACTGTTGGATGTTGATGCCTTGGGGCTGTAGCGTACCAAGTTTCGCAATGAGATGGGACTCTTGTGTTGTACGTTCAAAGCTGTCACTCTGATTGCCAGAGCGCCAAGACTTTCACATGGTTGATATTGTGTTTGGGGGTGGTTGAAATGTAGGGCAACGGGTTTGGGTTGGTGGTGGCGGATGTTAGCCAGGTGTTCAGAGGTGCGTATCTTAGGTGTGCCGGGTGTTTCACCTATGTAAATCTTGCCACACAGTTGACTGTGGGAAGCGTATACAATGTTGCGGCTCAGACAAGAGAATGTGCGTTTAATTGTGAAGGAGTCTTTGGTGCCCTATAGGATGGTGTCTGGTGTGGTGAGGGGGCAGATTCTGTAATTAGGTTTTGAGCAGGGGTGAGTACCTGGCATCTGTGGGTTTCTAGAAAATGGAAGTTTTGAGTAGGCCATCTTCGAGGGAGATGGTGATGTCTAGGAAGTTAACTGACTGTGAAATGGTGTGTACTAAGTTATTTGGATGGATGGATGGAAGGTCTGGGCAAAGCTGGGGAAGTTGAGGGGATCTTGTTTGGGCATGGATGTGGCTCCCAGTCCATCATCAATGCGCCACCACCACATACCCCCACTACCCAATTCATACAGAAGTTGTAGCCATCCTCCATTTCTTTTATTTCATTTTTATTTATTTTTCTTTATTATTATTATTATTATTATCATCATCATCATTACTATTATTGTTATTATTATTATCATTCTTATTATTGTCATCGTCATTTATCAGTTTTTGTCTGTCTTTTTTTTTAATCATTATTCTATCTTTTCAAAGTGTATTCATTTTATTTTGTTTCATTTGTTTATTCATATTATTTTATTCGTTTATTTCATTTTATTTCATTTTATTTTTACTATCATTTTCTCTCTCTCTCTCTGTTTTACCTTCATCTGGTTTTTGTTTTTTTTAATTAGCATAACCCACACTCCCACATACAACTACCCACACATAACCACTATCATCGCCATCACTTTTATTAGCATTACCCACACACACACATACAACTACCTACATATAACCACTATAATCACCATCACCACCCATTCAAGTCGTTTATTATTTTTTTCTTTTTTAATTCATCTATTTTTTCCTTATTATTGATATTTTTGGCCTCACTAAGCACTATTATTAATCCACCATAATCACTGCTGTCACAAATATACTATTCCACAAAACAAGCTACAAATCCCATTGTTTCATACCCCCTCCCTTCCCCCTCCCTCCTCCCCTTCACTATTTCCTCTCCCATGATCCCCTCCTGGGTGGCCTCGTTTCCTTCCGCCGGCCATTTTGGTCGTGAGTCTTGTCCTGTACTTTGTCTGTGTCCTTGACGGTAACTAACCCCCGTTCTCACTTTTGTAGTGTAGTTGTGTCTGATCTTGCTGAACTGATCCTGGATTCGCCCTTGGATCTGGATCCAGTTGAAAATATATTGTTTGTTCCTTTGCCACTCTGTTCGTTTTCAGCGAGTTTCATGGTGACTGGCTCGGTTGCTTTCCACTCCAGCGTGCTCACAGACTAACACAGGAAGCAACTGACGTGGGAGAGAAGCAGACTTCTCTGGTGGAGGTAGACATGATTGAAATGAATGAGATTCTCCACCAACTCAAAGTTTTATCACCATTTACGTTCTCCTTGCCTTAAAGCTGTGTCAAACCAACTGACATAAGCTAGAACACCAAGGCTACAACAAAAATGTTGTTATGCTCTACATAGTTATGCAGGGATTGTCTTCAGTCGTGACAAGCTCCTAGCATAAAAACCATCAGTCGCCAAATCCCTCGAAGTCGGAGTGTGGCTGCCCACGTGTCGGGGTAATCAAAAACGGTCACACACGTAATTTTCTCATCCCTGGCTGATGCATTTGTACCATAGTATTCAAGTACTTCGGCTGTTCGGATGATCCCTGGAGTCTCTCAGCCAGGATACAACAACATTACCATTAGATAAAACTCAGTGCCAATGTTCCATAACCTTCCACCTGAACAAACTGGTCTGATCAGGAGTATTACGAGCATGCGCACGTAGCACAAATGCACACTTAAGGAAAATTGTATGTGGGCACACATATATACATACAAACACACACAAACACACAGATACAAATACTCAGAAAACATACTCACACCATAGTAAGCCGTCATTTTGTTGCCGGTCCGCCGTTTTTGTCGCCGGCAACATTGCAGTGGACCGGTGTAACGATCCATTTTAACTCCCCTCCACTTTTTAACTCCCCGGGAATTAGAATTAGCACATGGCAATTTTAACTCCCCGGGAGTTAAAACAAAAACCACGCCAGAATGACCTTCCCCCCCTTCCTGTTTTAGATTAACTTCCTCACCCCAAAACATTCAGTTTTTATGTGTTAGACACGATATGAGAAATACCCATTTGATATACATCCCCCTCCCTCCCTCCCTCCCCCTCTCTATGCCTTCTTGTCTGTCTCCCTCTCTCTCCTCTCTCTCTCTCTCTCTCTCTCTCTCTCTCTCTTGGTTTGTTTATCTGGTGGTCTATTTGTCTGTCTGTCCGGTTGTCTCCGTCTCTGTCTGTGTGTCCCCCCCCCCCCCCCTCCCCCCCCTCGCCCCCCCCCCCCCCCCCTCTCCTCCCCCCCCCCCCCCCTCGCCCCCCTCTCATGTCTGTCTTTCATATAAAAAGCTTAGGGGATGGGAAGTAACTACCCTCCTTTCATTCTAGCACAGCAACGACCATGATGAAGAAAATTACAATGCAAAAATGTGTGTGTGTGTCTGAGTGTGTTAAACATAAAACGGACTTTATAACTCAGCTGTTTTCTCAACTGATTCAATTCAATTTTGCTTTGAGAAGTGCTGTGACTATGCCAGTGTGATCTGAAAGTTAGCGTCCTTTTAGTGGATGACCTGGGCATCCAGTACCTGTTCTGCAGGGCACTGGGCCTTATAGTTCAGTCCTTTTCCAATCGATTTTCGTCAAATCTCTGTAATGCTTGCTGTAGCAAAGGCAGTCTAACCTGACCAGTCAGCACTTCAGCGGGTGACATGGCAGCCAGCGCCTAAGATACTGGGCCTTCTAGCTTGACCACTTCTGAACCGGTTTTATTCGAATTTGCAGCGAAGTTTGATGTTGCCATTATAACAAATCTTCACAGCAAAACAAGTACCTGTTTTTTTATGACGAGTATTCAGCATCATGTACCCTGTGTTACACCACTAAAAAAAAAGTCTGCAAATGTGAGTGCGTACGCATGTGTGTGTGTGTGTGTGTGTGTGTGTGTGTGTGTGTGTGTGTGTGTGTGTGTGTGTGTGTGTGTGTGTGTATGCTTCGTGCATGCGTGTGTACATAAGTGTGTTTGTATACGTGCATGTGGTCGACGTGCCCAGAATGACCCCCTCCCCCTCCCCACCCCGTTTTCAAATGATAGAATGAGTGAGAGAAATATGTTTTGAAAGTTGTATTAGCATTGCCTTACAATGCGAATTTCACCCAGGAAAAAAACATCTGCAATAATCTTAATAAAGTGGGGGGGGGGGGGGGTTGTCATTCCTGGCATAAGGCCAGAATGACCCGCCCTTCTATTTTTTCAATCCCCGGGATCATCTGGACAACACTTCTTGATCGAAATTAATTCCCAGGGGGTAGAGTTAAAATACGCACATGCCTAAACTAACTCCCGGGGAGTTACTTTCGATCAAGAAATGTTGATCCAGATTGACTCCCGGGGAGTTAAAAAAAATAAAAGGGGGGAGTCATTCTGGCCTTAAGCCAGGACTGCCCCCCCCCCCCCCCCCCCCCCCCCCCCCCCCCCCTCACTCACCAACACACACACCACACACACACACACACACACACACACACACACACACACACTGCAGAGAGACACTTGACACATGACACGTGAAAACTTTACTTGACAAGGATAAAGATCTTAGGCTAACATAAAAGCCTATTAATCCAATCTGCCTTTGATAAAAACCCTAATAATAGTAAACAACGCTGACTAGAAGCATGCAGGGAGAGAGAGAGAGAGAGAGAGAGAGAGAGAGAGAGAGAGAGAGAGAGAGAGATTGTGAGTGTGGGGGGGGGGGGGGGTAAAAGAAAGAAAGAAAAAACAGACAGACAGAGAGAGAGGGGGAGTGGGGGAGACACTAGAGACAGAGACACTGAGATAGATAAACAAATAGACAGGCAGACAGAAAGACAAGCAAAGAGAGAGGGAGAGAGATTAAGAGAGACAAACAGACAGACAAGCAAAAGGCAGACAGACAAGCCAGGAGTGTGAGAGAGTGAGCGAGAGACTGAAAGAAGGTTGGGGGGTGGGGGGGGGGGAGAGAGAGAGAGAGAGAGAGACAGACAGACAGACAGACAGACAGACAGACAGACAGGCAGACAGACAGAGACAGGGGGAAGGAGGGGAGAGGGGGGGGTATATATAAATGTTTATTTCTCATATCATGACTAACACATAAAACTGAATGTTTTGGGGTGGGGGAGTCAATCTAAAACCGGGGGCGGAGGGGGGGGGGGGGGAGTGGGAAGGGGGGGGGGGGGTCATTCTGGTGTGGTTTTTTTTAAATCCCGGGGAGATAAAATTGGCACGTGCTAATTCTAACTCCCCGGGAGTTAAAAAGTGGAGAGGAGTTAAAATGGATCGTTACACCGGCAGCGAAACAGCAGGACGGCACTCGTTTGTTTCATTCCTTGAAAAGGAGTGCTTCATTTACCTTTTGTATTTGTTGAGTTCTCTTCCACTATTTTGTGGTTCTGCTGTTTGGAGGCTGACTGCCTGGCGTTTCACTTCACCCAGAGGAAAGAAGGAGGGATTTAATTTGTGGCTTGTATAACCTTTTGTTGAAAACCTGGCAATGTTTGAAAGAGTAAGGTAATGTTGCTTATAGCCCAGCCAACCGCAAAGGGCCATATCAGGGCTGTCACCACGTTAAAATCAACTCACAAGTCATCAAAAAAAAAAAAATGCCTTTCACTCATGTCTTTAAAATACACCTTCTAAACACGTACCAGAACCTTCGTTAAAACCTTTTTCTTCCGTGAAATCTTAGATCAGATGAAAAATGTCTATCTCTTTCAGAAACTCAAAGATCACGTCAGGTGGGACATCCCTGAACAGTTTTTTTTTTTTCCATGGAGTCTGCTGTAAAGTGTTTATGTCTCACATCGTGCAAGTCCCAACAGTCTAAAAGAATATGTTTCACTGTGAGTGGAACATGACATGGAATGCACCATGGAACTCCTTCACCTTTTAATAGATAAGAAATGGTATAACACGAGGGGCCTGTGTGCAAGAGGCACAGGACTGCTTCGTCTTTGAAAAGAACTTACAACATTTGGCATCTTGTGAAAGAAGTGTGGATAACTTAGCAACTGCAGAATCTAAGTTGTGTCTCTTATGCCACACAGTGCTCGTTTTCTATTCTTTTTAATTTAATTATCAGTCAATCATCAATCGATGAATAAAACAATCAATCAATCCATTAATCAACGAATTAGAATTAAGAAGCCAGGCTGATACAGACCTGCTAGACGATAGCTCCTGGCCCCAGGCGAGTTTTTCTGGATCCGTTTGGGATTCGGTCAGTTGTCCATACATCCGACATTCCCCATGGCGGTTGTCGCTGTGACCAGAGAGGAAGGTGAACATGACACACTCCTCTACACGATCACATCGCCGACCGCAGTCTACATCAGACTTTACAGTCTCCGTAGCAAGTGTCTCTTGTGTTACTGTACGGTCGTCCAGATGTGGCACTTTCTTGAATATCTTTAGTGTTGGTTTAGATACTGACAAGCTTCCTGTACAAGACGCTGAGCAGCCTGGATGCAGACGCGAAGTCAAAATAGAAAACACCAGAAGAATTGTGTATAAGTGCATTGCTTCAGTCAGTCACAGCAGTTCAACAAGAGAGAAAAAACTATATAGTTCTAGTAGCACAGTGTACTGTGGTCTGCTGTCGCTTGGTCGAGTTTGTTCCTTGACTCAGCGCGTTCCAGAGTTTGTTCCTTTGACTCAGCGCATTTCCCGACAGGTAAAAAAAAGTTTATCGATCCAGCGTTTCGTGTGTTGGTGATAAGCACGAGAATGTACTGTCCCTTCCTGCTGATTCTTTGATCAAACTTTAAGACACCGTCTATGCACTGCAGTGTATCAAAGTGATGTTCTTTGTCGAGTTGTACGAACTTTTGTTGTAACAAAGCTGATGCGAAGGAAACAAAGGATAGCTGAAGGCAACGGTATCTTTGTATTTTCGACTGTTGTCACATCGCAGCCATGTGTTCCACTGATTTCCGGTTGACTGAAACATTTGAGAAACTGTCGAGCAGAGGCTGTGGGTTGCTGACGTCACCAGTAGCCATGGGAGACCCATGATCCATTGACAGTTACGATGCGCTGCTGTCTGTCTGATGTAGGATGCGGCGCAGTGGTTGACAACTGGTGAGATATTCGCGTACCATTTGAGATGTTCACAGGTTTTCGGTTTGATGTCAGTGTTCGTGTTTTGTTTTTTTTTTTCCTTTCTACTTACAGTAAGACAACTGATGGCCTGATTGCCACTTTTTGAAACAAGACTATAAGTCAAATCCTCATGTGCTGCAAACAATTTGATCACGTAATGGGACCCGTGATAATAACGGAATTGACCATGGCAACATATTCATCATCGTATTCATGTATCTGTCCCGATTCGCTAAACCCAGTGCAATTCCTCCTGTGTACAACTCAATGTCCCTCAAACACAATTACTTTCCCCTAGCCAGAAGTCAGTGCCCCTCATATACACCTGTCTATACACAACTCAGTTTCTTCAACAGACATGCAGCCCCTGTACACTGCTCAATGTCCCTGATGCTCACACATCACGATGCACAGAACTCAATGTCCCTGATGCTCACACATCATGATGCACAGAACTCAATGTCCCTGATGCTCACACATCATGATGCACAGAACTCAGTGTCCCTGATGCTCACACATCATGATGCACGTAACTCAATGCCCCTGATGTTCACACATCATGATGCACGTAACTCAATGTCCCTGATGCTCACTCATCACGATGCACAGAATTCAACGTCTTCGATGCTCACTCATCACGATGCACATAACTCAATGCCCCTGATGCTCACTCATCATGATGCACGTAACTCAATGCCCCTGATGCTCACACATCATGATGCACGTAACTCAATGTCCCTGATGCTCACTCATCACGATGCACATAACTCAATGCCCTGATGCTCACACATCGCGATGCACATAACTCAATGTCCCTGACGCAGATGTCCTCTCGTACACATCCTTGTTTGTCCTCCAACCTCCAACATTTTTTCCCCACGCGTTTTCTCCATCCTTCTCTTGTCTTTTCCTTTTTATGTGGTGCCTCCATCCTCCTAGTTTTCCCACTTTTTTTTTTTTTTTTTTTTTTTTTTTTTTTTTGATTATCAACTCTCAATGCACAACCTACTGTCACTGACATATATGTAAAGTTGTGTACAATATAATGCCTTTGATACATGTATATCCTTTTGTCACCACAACACACACACCAGTGATCAGAGGGGACCTGACACAGTGCACTGGGGACAACGTCCTTTCAGTCTGAGTCTCTACACGTTGTCTAGATGATGGTCTGCAGTCTTGGGGTAGAGAGAGGAGAATGAGGCTGATGAAGGTTGCTTGTGTCTGTGTCTCCCTGCTTGGTAGGTGGTGGTCAGTAAGTTGTCGAGGCCTTCATAGTGAAGGGTTCGAATCTGGCTGATTTTGCGGTGAAATAATGTTAATCTGGTTGCTCTTCGCGGCGAAATCATTCGAGTCTTGTGACACTTCGCAATAAGATGATGCGAAGGATTCTGCTTCCGTTCCGCTTTGAATAGGTGCTTTTCAGGGCAGATATGGTCCACCTGATTCAAGCTGAGCTTGCTGGGAATAGAACAACCTCACTGGATATCTCAGCCCTGAAGCGAAAGGACGGGAATGAAACACTGAAATTCAACCTAGCACCTTGGACTTAGGGGATTCCTTCGTCTCTTCCGACCTCGGTGCCTGCCATTCGTCTTTCTGGAGAGGGTGGGGAGTAGTGACACTGCCTTGCGGTACCCCCATGTCTAGGCAGTGTGTTATGGGGGCAGGGCCCAATTTCAAGATCATTTGTCTGGAATACAGTAAGTGTAAAATGGTAGAGCTGGCCTGTGATGCGTTGGATCTTGTCACGCAGTTTGATGTGTCACACGGCTTCGAAGGCTTTCTTGAGATCAAAGAAGTCGGCGACTGTGAGCTGCGGACAACGCCGCCTGGAGCCTTTCTCAACATGGTCAAGAAGCCTGGCAGCCAACTCCATGCGCTCTTTTTCCTCTCCAGAAATCAGTCTGGCACACTGGCAGAATGTCCTGCTTCTCCCGATGGCGCTTGAGTCTGTTCTTGGCTAGTCTCTTGCATACTTTGCCAAGACGAGGAGTCAGAGCTGTTGGTCCATAGCTTGTTGGGAAGTGCATCGGTTTGATGTTTTATTGCCAACGGTTACCACGGGCGCTTCCTTCCAAGCTTTCGCTATCGTACCAGACGCCCAGCACGTGTCATACAAGTGGACACTTTTCCCATGGGCTTTGTGAACCGGCGAATCATGCAGTAGGAGATGGGAATTGTAAATAAATGAGATTTTAAAAAGAATCTGAATTAGAAATAACAGACCATACAGACTTCGTCTTTTTGTTTTTAATTAGTCTCTCATCTATAGGGCTGTGTAATTCGTCGATTCAGTAAGCTTCCTCACAATTTGTAGGTAAAGCGCATGGGATTCACCTTTCAGCGTGCGAAACGAAACGAAACGAAACGAAATTTTATTTTACCAGGATAATAGGATAAGTATATATAAATACTTTTTTCCACCCAGTCCTCTCTCTCTCTCTCTCTCTCTCTCTCTCTCTGCGAGAGAGAGAGAGAGAGAGAGAAGAAAGAGAGAGAGAGAGAGTTTATTGAAGTAAAGGATAAACATATACAATCATCTTTACATTTTGTCGTTAAGTATATAGCGACAAAGGAGGTGGCTACAATGCATTGTTAAAAGAAACGTATAACAAATACACAAAATGACAGACTGCAGTATAATCAGAAAGTACACAAAATAAAACGCCAAAATCTCATTCACTGCACAAGAGTTCACAGCATAACTGTAGCGACGACAGAACTGGTGAGGGGGAAAGAAGGGGAAATAGGCGGATATTGGGGGGGGGGGGGGGGGGGATGGACAGTTACAGGAAGGGGGAGATATTAAAGAGAAATCACGAAGCAAAGTGAACCTCCCCTACCTTGGAAGGAACTGAACTGAAATCACAAGGAAAAGAAGGGAGTGAGCAGGGGGAGGGGGGAGACGCACCGACCCTCAGAACCGTTTGCAGAGCCGGAATCTGTCCTCCATTGCTAGGAGGTAATAAAAAGAAAGGGAAAAACAATGAAGAAATGCAAAACAGGCCAGCACTAGAGGGAGAAAAGAAAAGCCGTTAACCCGAGTTACATCAGTGAACTGATATAATCACAAGTGTCAAGTAAAAGCACACTCGATTTTATTACTTCAGATCGACCAATCAGAACACCGATTGAAAACACAAAAAAAAAAAACAACAACGACAAAGTAAAACAAAACCACACCACGGGTGAAAAGTTCGGTATGGCAGCGGGTAGACGTGCGTTCTCTCTCTCCTTCGCACTGGGACAAACACACACCCTGATTGCCGACTGTCAGCTCTGCCACAGCTGTGTGTGAGCTGCTCGAGCTAATGGGCCAGTAGCCGTACATTGTTGTCCCTTCTCATCTGTTCAGTTCAGTTCAGTGGTTTATTTAATGTCTTTTCATCGTCAGATGATATTAGGCACTTAAAGAAAACCAAAAACAAACACCTCCACACTCAGCTTATCATCCATCTTAGTACTTTCAAACCCACATCTGATATATGCATTATTTACATAAGTGAAATACCCTCGTGGTACACAAAATTGTTGATCTTTATAACAGTTTTGCAACCTGTGATTGCGAAATAACCATGGCAATTTCAGCAATATATGGACCATACAAGACAGTATTGACGTTATATCGAAGTTATTCATTTCAAAACCTTTCTCCTGATCATGCGAGGTCAACACTGGGCATTCAAACAAAAGATGAAGCACAGAAATGTTTTCTCTGCAGACACAAGTAATGCCATGAGAATATGTAGTGTTCCATGCATTCAGACTTAATTTATAAATTAATCTACCCGGTGGGTCAAGGTGAGTTTCTGTGTACAGGGAATGGCCTGAAGCATTGAATCAAAAAATTCCGTGCGGTTTTTTTTTTTTTTACCCTTTCTTTGTCAAGTTGACAAAATTCTTGATCACAAGAAAAAAAAATAGTTTGAATTATATCTTTAATAAACTGATCCTGATCCCTCACTGTGTGTATGTGTGTAGAAGTTCGTTTGGCCAGCTAGAAGCTGGACGTAAGACCAAGAAGCTTTTCGTTGTCTGTGAAGGAACCCTGCCCAAGAATTTCGGAAGTTTCCATCTTAGATTAGGTCATCCTTCATGACTCTTCTTGGGGAAGTTGGGTGGGGTTGGGTTGAAAGGGGGGGGGGGGGGGGGGGCGGGGGATGGAGTGTCGAGGACTGAAGAGTTTTGAGACATGAACTGCTTTCTTTCACATTGGAAGCCTCCACTCCCACTCCCACTCCAATTTTCGAGAGTTTTGGAGTTCTGTGATTGTACTCCAAGTTGTGGAGTGCAAATAGCGAGTTCCCTGTGCGTGGGGCTTGCTTTCTCAACAGCTGTAAAGCTTCCTCGGAAGTATTCCCGTTTGTGCTGCCTTTTGAATTTGAAGCCCCTGTAACACCCTCCGGGCTGTCCAGTTTCCTGAGTGCGCAGGATGGTGACCCACTCACAGGCCAGTATCCTGTTTGTTGTGAGAGCGCAGCTTAGAATGAGAGGTTTATTGATCGACATTGTTTGTGAAGTGCGTGCCGTCAGCTTGTCTGTTTGTCTGTTGTCTGTTGGCGAGAGGGTGGGGGGGGGGGGTTGGATGGGCAGTGCATAGCGAGATTTCTGGTTGCATCCTCTCCCCTCGCTCACCAGGATGCTTTATCCCTACATGAGGACTCCCATCCAGACAGGCAGCTACTAGCATCATTCAACATTTTCTTTCCTTTTAGTCACTTCGGATACATTCTCTAAGTCAGTGTGTATATGCGTGCACGAGCGCGCGCGTGTATGTTTGAGCATGCGTTAATACATACATACATACAACTTGAGTGCAGTTGCGTGTGTGCTCCAAAAACCGAACAAAGTAGTCACAGATTTGTTTTTTTCCGAATGTGTGTGTGTGTGTGTGCGTGTGTGTGTGTGTGTGTGTGTGTGTGTGTGTGTGTGTGTGTGTGTGTGTGTGTGTGTGTGTGAGTGTGTCTGTCTGTGTGTATAGATATGTGTGTGTGTGTGTGAGTGTGTGTGTGTGTGTGTGTGTGTGTGTGTGTGTGTGTGTGTGTGTGTGTGTGTGTGTGTGTGTGTGTGTACGCGCGTGCGCGCGCACTTCGTCATTCCATTATTTGTCGCAGTAACTGCCAATTATCCCAACGATTTGCAAACCAGCCACTAATGTGCCTGACAATCACCCCCCCTCCCCCACCCCCCCCCCCCCCAAAAAAAGAAAAAGAGAACGAAAAAAAGCATTCACCTGCGCATGTGTGTGTGTGTGTGTGTGTGTGTGTGTGTGTGTGTGTGTGTGTGTGTGTGTGTGTGTGAGAGAGAGAGAGAGAGAGAGAGAGAGAGAGAGAGAGAGAGAGAGAGAGAGAGAGAGAGAGAGAGAGAGAGAGAGAGAGAGAGAGAATTCTTCTTGTTTTATATTTTGCTATTCTCCGTGATTAACCGGGGGAAAATCTCACTGTGCTCTATTCACTTGTCTCGGTTATGACGTTCACCCTGCCCGAGGGAAAACGATGAACATCTTTCTTCTAATAGCAGCATGTTGATCAAGGGGATTATCTATTATAAAAAAAAAAAAAAAAAAAAAAAAAGATGAATGATGGAGAAAACTGGAACTCTGTTCTCAGGATTACCATTCACTCCCTGTCTACTTTACTCTGAGGAACTGCAGGACAAAACCCGTAGGAGCTTTGGACAGGTACAGGTACAGTGGGCATCCCGCTATGGAAATGCTTGCCGAACAAGGTATACCCAGCAAAGAAACTTTGCCAGATGATGTTACAGGTGAACAGCCTCTTTTTAGAACAAGA
Source organism: Conus betulinus (assembly GCA_016801955.1). Lineage (NCBI taxonomy): Eukaryota > Metazoa > Mollusca > Gastropoda > Neogastropoda > Conidae > Conus > Conus betulinus. Next base: position 82,123 of record JADBJO010009208.1, read on the forward strand.
CTAAGCCACGCCGGGGCATGGGCAACCAACCATACTGCAAGATCGGGTTATACTAGTACAAGACCAATCTAGTTACTGCTGGGCAAGCCCGAGGCAACACAAGGCGGGTATGTACCACATTGAATTGTGTAATACAGGATTCTCTTGTGTCGCTACAAGATGGCCCTTTATCGGTGCAAGGTCAGCGTAACACCGAGATAATGATGAAGCTCCATCAGTACTGGGCCAGTCACGTCACAAGCAGGAACATGCTGCATGACTGCAGTGCATCAGTACTGGGCCAGACACGTCACAAGCAGGAACATGTCGCATGACTGCAGTGCATCAGTACTGAGCCAGTCACGTCACAGCAGCAACATGCAGCATTACTGCAGTGCATCAGTACTGGGCCAGTCACGTCACAGCAGCAACATGCAGCGTTACTGCAGTGCATCAGTACTGGGCCAGTCACGTCACAAGCAGGAACATGCCGCATTGCTGCAGTGCATCAGTACTGGGCCAGTCACCTCACGACAGGAACTGTTGCTCAGCAACACAAGACACTCGATGCATTTTAGAAAACGAACAAAACCAAACATAAAAGGTAATCCATAAAAGATGTATACTGAAACAATCAATTTGGAGAGTGTGCTCGAGTGAACGATTCATGGAATGCGGACAGTTGTGTCTGTATGATGGTTGCTGGTCAATTTCTGCCAATTCTCATACATTGTCTCAGTTACGATCATTATTGAAGGCGGCTTCTAAAGCGCGCATAAACAGAACACTACGTGATTTTCAGTCGCATTTATTTATAGTCACTAACAGCATTAACCCAATATACATTCACTATCTATCACACAGTCCCACTGCACACATGACAATGCAATGTACTCGCGAGGTGACGGTTCCGGTTGTTTTAAACTAATCATCAAACTGCACAATGGTGTTATGAAAACAACGCACAAAAACATTTCGAAGACAATTCAGCCTCTTGTGTGTCCGGTTACCGTTCTGCAGCTAAAGTGTTAGTAATCATTAAAAAAATGTAAAAAAAAAAAAAAAATTAAGAAAACAGAGCTTGTAGACTTGTTTACTCAGACAGAAAGGCTGTTGATGGACAATGTTCTTACAGGCCAAACATTAGTAATAACATCTGGAAGAGTTAAGGTTGAGGAGGAAATGGAAATCAATACTGCAAATGAATCAAAACGGGGAAGAATGAAATACTGGTTTTGGTGGGGATGAATTGTTTTAAGAGCCAAACTATCCCCATTTATCATTATCAGTCTTCTTTCCGCTGTTTCGTCACTATACTTTTTATGTCATCGTCCATATTCTTACGGTAGCATTATCCCCAAGCTGCTCCTCTTCCAGAACCACACCCTGCCTTTTTCCCTGTTGCAGCCTCGGCGCTGGCAGTCCTCAGTGACCAGTCAGTGTTTGATTTGTACTGAGGCAGCCCACCAGGGGAGACGCTATTTCCCCCCGTCAGCTCGGTCTCTTCACTACACTGACTTTATGTATGTGTGCCTGATGAGCTCTTCCCATAATACCAGCCACCGTGGCGAAGTGGTTAGCGTCGCGGACTCCCGGCTGGGAGGTCGCGGGTTCGATTCCCATCAGAGTCATGTGGGATTTTTTCTGCCCCGACCGGCTCCTACCCTAACAGGAGTTTGCTGCGGACTCAGTTGGGAAGACTGGGGCCACACAGTCGAGTTTCATCCACTTAATGGATACGTTTTGTGAGAGTGTTGCTCAAATTTCATGACCAACACTGCATGTGCCTGTATCTCTTGGGGCCTAGTTGACGCCGGGAAATATGAAACGAAGCGTAGAGTACAGCCCTATCATGTAGTCTCAGACAGAAATGGAAATCCGTAGCATCATCTTAGTCGTCCTCATTCTCATCGATCAGCATAAAAAAAAAGCTCTTCCCATAATGAAAAAATCTGTCACTTATTGGTCGTGCTGACATCTACTTTGGAGGAACACTATAAAGAAATAGAGCACTTACGCAGAAGGAATGCAGTACCTGCCGGGAGGTGCCTCTACCAGCGGAAGGCGCCTAGGTGACAGATAGATGTGGGACGGCACAGACAGCCTTCTTCGCATTAGCAGTGATGACGTCTCTCGGCGCTGTAAGGCAGTTCTGCGACTGCACCGTGGCCCTCAGGACCAGCAGGGTCCTAACTTTTTTTTCCATCTTATTTTCACTTTTTTTTCATATCTTATCTTACCACTATTTTCGTGTTTAAAAAAATCCTAATATGAATTCTCTTTGTTTCCATTTTTATCATTGTTATTATCATCATCATTGTAATCATGATAATGATTATTGTTATTATTGTTGGTGTCGTCCCATTTAGTGATATATCTCTATTACTAGATTTTTTTCCATGATATCCTCCTCCTCCTCTTCCTTCATGTTGCTATCATTGTTATTGTCATTAATAAAAAACCAGAAATACTGGTAGTAGAAGTAGGAGGAGGAGAGTAGGTGTAGCAGCAATAAGAGTGGTAGTGGTAGTAGTAGCAGCTGTAGTAGTAGCAGCAGCAGCAGCAGCAGTGGTAGTAGTAGTAATAGAAGTAGCGGAGCCATTCTGTACAGCAATTCCCAACGAATAATCAAACATATACACAGGTGCGCCACGTGCGCACGCGCACACACACACACACACACACACACACACACACACACACAGTGAAGGATGTGAGAGGTGACGAGGGAGTAATGGAATGGGTGCAAGACAAAAATTCAAATTAACACTGTATCTGCATCTTCAAGCTCTTCTTGCTGTTGTAAAGTCAGCATTTTATGCAGCAGTCAGAGACTTTTTTAGTTTTACAACTGCAAGACATTTTTTCTTCTCGCATGCTAGAGAGCCCCAAGTCACACTAGCAAACTCTAGCTTGTTCCTAGCCCCCCCCCCCCCCCCATCCCCCCCATCCCCACTGGTGTGTGTGCTATGAAATACTGACACTCACCAAGCGTGCAAGAATTCTGACCACCAGGCTCCTGTGAAACGTGTCTCAGACTAGCTGCAAAGGCTGAGCTATTGAAAGTCCACACAGGCATGTTTTGGAAGCTGTAAGTTTGTCAGGCGTGGAAGAAGCACAGTTTAGGTGCTACCACACACATTTAACGGCCTGTTCTTATAGACTACAAAAAACCGTCTACACATATCACCGTGCGTAGGTGCTGGAGATTCAAAATAGGCAGAAGTCATCCCTATCTGTCAGTGATGTCGCTGACAGGTCAAGGCTGGATCATGTTACATTTGCCATACACATCTATGTAGAGAAAGTGGCCATTGTGTGACCAGCTCCTTTGTTTTCCTTATACTAACAAAGCCTGTAAAACTTGGACATGGTCAGTTAGGCTTATGAACGTTGAGTATCAAGTCTTCATAGCACTGGGAAATATGACGAAAAGGATATATTTGCTTAAAAATGAATTGCTTTAACATTCATAGCTGGGCTGTTTGTAGGGCAGATCTGTATATATTTGTAGTGTTTGAAATGATCAAAAGTTAGCCTATCAGGTTTGAGTTCAAGTACTTCTAGCTTGCAGTTATGTATCTTTTACAATTTATTAAATTCAGTTTCTGAAAATCTGTTTTTTTTTTTTCAGAACCTTTACTATCTTCTTTCTGTGTATAATTTTCATAGCATTTTGTATCGCTTGCAGGTCAGCACTGACAATTCAAAGGGGAAGTCAGTGTCATGTCGTCGTGAAGCAACCCCACCAGGAAGAGAGGAATATCACTGCTGCCCAGTCACTCTGGTAGTGTTCAGTGCTGCCCTGTTCTGATCCAACATAAGAAGGACAACACCTACTTACCTCCCTATTGACAACAATAATTGCTCAGTCTCCTGGAACCATCAGGATTAAGTGTCCCCCCCCCCCTCCCTCCCCTCCTCCGGAAGGTAATGCCACATCCATCCAATGAGAATGTCCATGAATCTGTCAATATTAACACCCTGGCACCCTATATTTTCTTAATTTCTTTTTTTTTTCAACTGATTTTTGTGTGGGTGAATTAGTGGCATTTTGAAATAAATTCAGTGTCTTTAAAAATAGTTCATAGTTTAATGTTTAGGGATTTTATCTACTTTTGGACAGAATCCGACTTTTTTTTTAAATAAAACACATGACACACATAACGACAGAAACACCAAACAAAAACACACAAATGTCTGCCGAACTCACCATCATCCCTGTTCTACACCTCACCCACCCCCACCCCCCCCCACCATACCATCCCCATCACTTTCATCAAATCGGTACGGATTCGCCCATCAAACGCCGCCGGCCCCCCCACCC
>JADBJO010009209.1:0-22500 GCA_016801955.1 Conus betulinus
GTTTGCCTCGAGTGAGATGACAGTCGTGTCCGTGAAACAAGCAGCCATGAAACTGGTACACCGTGTGTCATGCTTCGAGTCCCAACCATCGACGCGGAAATGTGTCTGCGCCCTAAACATGTGTTCTTTCCCCCTTAAACTTGTGCTGTATGTGTATGTTGTGTGTGTGTGCGCCATCCACTCTAACCATTGTATCGCTTGCTGACCATACACATCCGTTCTTTCTGTCTTAAAACCCCGTCTCACATCTTGTAACAGTGGGGTTGCTGTGTGGGGCATGGCTTGTAGAAAGAAACTCGTGAGAGCGTGGCAGCAGAGAGAGTCTCAGAAGAGAAGCCCCTTCAAGCGAGTGTTTCGGCCCTTATCTCCTGACACTCTAGGGGGGTTGGGCCACACCCGGTTCATGGTTGCATGATAGCCCACCGGTAAAGCGCATTGAACAGGTTTGTCAAATTGTCATGAATGATTTCGTGATATCTGTGAAAGATAATGGAGGGGCCACCAACATATTGTCATGCAACAGCGTATGTAGCTCTTCTTGTTTTTCATTGAAGAGAGAAAAGTAAACACCAAGAGATAGGGTTTGAAACAAGTATTGAGAGTGATGCCTGGAACAGAGATACCATCTTTCAGAAGATCAATGCCCATACGCGAATACATCTCAATCTGGGCTTGAAGAGCCTGCATGAATGGGGGACAAATCCTTATTGCTGTACCACACCAGGAAATCTTGCAGACTGGTCCATATGTTTTCCTCCCATACGTGTTGACAGAAAGCGTAATCATCCTCTGTGATATTGTCATTTTTGAGTTTGCTAAAGAAGGCGGAGTGAGGTGGGAGAGAGGTTTCTTTCAGTTTGTCCAAACTGGTCATGTACTCATAACAAAAGTACCCTTTTGGTTCCTCCACCCCAAACGCTTTCAGATATTTTGAATATGAAAATCCAGGGGCCAAAAAGTTGCAAATGTCCAAAAACTTGAGTTTCTGACTGGCGATACACATGTATTGATTGTTGCGTTTCACCACAAACTTGAATGGGTTTTGCTTTTTTGACTTTTCCTTTTTGTTTCTTTTCCTCCCTCGTCTCTTCTTCGTCTTCTCCCTCCTCTATTTCTCCTCTTCCCCCAGCTCCTCAGCAAAATCAAACCCATCTGGGATGGACTGACTAATTTCCTCTACATTGTCTGTCACGGCAGTCATATCCATAAACCTCTGAATCAGTTAGGTTTGATGACATAGAGGTCATACTTGGAAGAATTGAAAGCCCACCACAGGCAGTTCGTGGAGGTACTTTTCCAGTTTGTCTTTCAAGGAATGTGTGGGAATGTGGTGAGAGTTTATAGACTCGTCACCCTGCGAAGGATCAATCATGGCTTCTAACGTATCAAACACATCTTCAAAATGCTCGCGGAGAAGAGAAAAGGAGGTTTCTGAAATCTTTTCCAAATACTTCACCATGGTGTCAACAAGTTTGCGGGGGTCCCCATCACTCACGAAACAACGAGGCTCTTCAAACCCAGGTACATTGGAAGTGACAGCGACAGAGAGGGGGGGGCGTGTCTAGCTGTGTATGTCGTACTGGAGTGTGCTTGTTTTGTTGTGGTAAGTCGTCTGTCTCGAAGAAAACTTCAAAGTCAAAAGTAGCTCTGTAAGGAAAAACGAAATCAGGATCAACAGAAATGCCATAACGACAGAGTTGCTGCAACACCGATCCGGTGGTGTGTACACCCCCTCCTTTGTATGTGTGTTGAGTCCGACTGCCTTGACACGTGTTCTGCTGTTTGTTTAGCTCCCTAAGCATATGCCAGAGTTTGCCACATTTGGAACAAGCTAACGCCTGTCCTAACTTGTCAATGTCAATGATGTGCATAAAATGATTTTTGTACACCAACACTTTAAGCGTGCCTGCATGTTTGTAATCACTGTGACGAGAAGGAACGAGGCACGGGGGTGTTTGCTTTTCATCAAATTCAAACACATCCACATTGATCTGAAACATAGCTTCAACCGATTCCAACTCTAACAGAGTAATGCCTGGAAAATGTGTGGTGGGTGACTCACATCCTACCCATTGCTGATAGAGAGCCTTGGTTTGTTTTTGTAGGGAATGTACAGAAGCGCCTTGGTGGAGGGCGAGACAATGAAAGAAACGAAGTCCGTCGTTGTAAACAAAATCAGGGTTTTGATCTTTTTGCAGCGTGTTCAGAAAACGATTGTGGCAATGTAGTCAGGCAGTGAGTCACAGCCACAACCAATGGGAAAGTCAGGTAGAGGCTACACATAGAAAGATGTAGACATGATTGCCTGAACAGAGTAACGAGAGTTGGGTCATTCTCTCTGAACATGTCCCAGCATTCAACGCCTTCTTTCTTGCGCTGAACACAGAAGCGATCAAAGCTAAGTGCATTTTCGTTATTTGTTTCATGTTTGTTGCACCTGAAGAAGACCTAAGAGGTCGAAACGCGTTGTGGTTTGTCTTGTGACTCGTTTGTCCACGTTTCTCTGGGCGGTTCGCTGACATTTATTTAAGATATGTCCCAGCATGTCATGATCACTCAAGTCAGAAAGAAAGGACAGAAAATCTTGTTTTGAATTGATGAGCCGAGGCTTGTCTAAAGCCCTGTGGTTATTACACGAGGCGTGAAAGAAAGACAGATCTCCCTGCTCTTTATGTCTGAGAAGAAAAGAATGAGAAAAATTAATTTTAAAACATTTGTTTTGTTCATGGGAAAATATCCAAAAGCTGATCATCCCATTTTGGAGAATCAGAAGAAGGATCCCAAAATAAAGTGTAGACAGATTTAACTTTACCAGGGCGCTTATGGGTTTTGATAGCGTTCCAATATTTGTCATACATCGCTTTCACATCCGGAGATAAGTGATCTAACAGCTGTTTTTCTTTACGCTGTGTGTTCAATCTTTTCTCGGGTCGGAAAAAAGGATGAGAAACAGACTCATTGTCACTTTTGCACTTCCTTCCCGCAGCGTGTACCCCCGACGTCTTCCTCGGTGTTGGTTTACCGCCGTCATGGGTCTGCATGTGTTTGGTCCAGTGGTCTTTGCGACCAAAACCAACATGGCACACGGGGCACATGTGTCTGATCACTCGTTCGTGTTGAGCCCGGACATGGCGGTTGCGGTTGGTTCTGTGGTAAACACAGCAGGACACTCGGGGAAGGTAAAAGAGGAAGCTGAAGTCTGAGTATCTTCTTCTTCTTTCTGTGGCAGAAGTGTTTCTGGCACTCGTGTAGCTGTGATCGTTCATGGTCATTCGTTGACGAAAGGCAACGGAGCTGGATAGGAAGTGGGTTCAGCGACAGTCTCTGTGCGTCTGATGCAAGACTATGAACCTCTGTCTTTTTGTCAGGAAGTGATCTGCCTCCTCAATCCACTTCTGCGTTGCTTCCCTTCTATGAGGTACTGTCTCCTTTGTCCCATTGTTCCAACCGCACCTCGGTGACATAATAACCGCCACCACACCCACTTCACGCGTCTTTTGTTCTGTAATATCGATTAATGACCGCAGCCCCTAGGCTCTTTGTTCTTTGTTTTCTAACACACCTGCCTTCGGCACTGGCGCGTGTTTCAAATACCCAACCCACGCGTCTTTTTGTTCTGTAGTATCGATTAATGACCCGCAGCCCCCCTAGGCCCTTTGTTCTTTGTTTCTGACACACTTGCTTTTCGAGACATTGGCGCGTGTTTCAAATACCTCACGTGGTACACCCAGCTGGACCACCACCGCCACCACCACCACCCTGTGTGTGTGTGTGTGTGTGTGTGTGTGTGTGTGTGTGTGTGTGTGTGTGTGTCCGTCTATGTTTGTGTCTGTGATCCGTTTTTCTTTGTTTTGTTTTCTTATAATTAATCCGCTATGAGAAATAAAGGGCAAACCCCAAATGGTGTATCAGTCAGAGAGCGTCGTTTATTGTTAATGGCCTCCTGTCTGATGTGTACTTGGCTGCCTATCAACACCGAGGATGAGGTACAGTCAATGGGAGCCTTGATGGCACAATGCTCATCATCATCATCATCATCATCATCATCATCACCACTGTCATCACCGCCATCTCTTTTTGAACACGCCTACGTCAGCGGACAACCACGCGGTAACAACAAAAAACCTGCATCTATTTAAAAAACAACAAAACACGGCGTCGACACACATTGATCCACGCAAACGCACACGCGCGCAGCAACACAAAACACCCCCATCTATTTTTTAACCCCTACGTCAGTGGACAACCCCCCACCACACAACAAAGAAAAAAAAAAACCCAAACAAATCCATTGTTTTACCACGTGATATTTGTTTTCAATTTCATCTTGACTCACCACACACCGTGACCTTGACCCTTCCACCCCCTTCAGCCATGCCCACCACCTGCTGCCCCACCTGCTGCCTACTTCCTGCATGCGCAACACCACTTCCGGTGGAGATCCCCTCCGAGATCCCCTTTTGAGGGGTGAAAAAGTCCTTACCTTACTACTCACGTCATAGCAAATAAATCGGAGAGCAGCTGGAGTCTCACAGCTATGTAATGGCTTTCTGGTCAAGATCAGATAAGATCATTGCTCTGCATCACAACGTCTTTGCAATGAGGTTATCAAAGCACGCACTGCATTGCAGTGAGTGATAGAATACTGACGAAAACGCTAAACATTCTTTGCGCTGATGTCGCCACAAAGGTTCAAGGAGTGGAAATATCTTTTTGTTTGATTTGTATTTGTTTGTACAAAAAGCTGTTCTCTTGTTCCGGAGCGCCATTTTTTTTTCACAGGAGAATGTAAACAACTGTCAGAAACTGTTGGAGAAATGGTAACGAAGCAATAAATGGCTTGAGAAGGGTCGACACAGAACTTTATCATGGAATGGCCATTCAAGATGATAAAACTCACGTCTGAAGGGCTAAAATTGCAGGTGAGTCATTATGACTGCTCACCTGTATACAGACTTGTGATTCTGTAGATGCCCGTAATGTGTGTGTGTGTGTGTGGTGTGTGTGTGTGGGCCAATCTTTCTGAAAATTTGTAGGTATGTTCATTATGATTCAAGGATGATGCTAAATGTTTTATTTTACCGTTATATCCGTTTCTAATGGCTATAGCGGCCCAGAGCGTTTTTTTTTTTTCTTCTTTAAGGAATATCTCAGAAAGTAATTGGCCGATCCTTCTGAAAATTTGTGCGTATGTTCATTATGGGACACAGATGATGCCCGATGTCGTAGTTTACCGTTACATCCATTACTAATGGCTATAAGGGCCCATAACGCTTTTCTTCTTTATGGAAAATCTCAGACAGTACTATGCCGATCTTTCTGAAAAATTGTAGGTATGTTCATTATGGGTCATAGATGACGGCCGATGTTTACCAGAATAGCCGTTACTAATGACCAGTAAGGCCCAAAGCGGTTTTCCTCTTTATGGAATATCTCACGCGTATTCAAGATAAACTGGGAGTACGTTTATATGCTTTGCATCTGGTTTATTTTGTTTTCTTTTTCTTCACAAAACTCATGCACTGAATCAGTTAGACGGGCTAGTGCCTCCACCTGGATGGATCTTCTCACTGCAGAAAGGGAAAGTGGCTGAAACAGCCCCCTGCAGCTACCAAGCCTTTTCCAACAGTGCCAGAAAAACCCGTCTCTACAGCCGTTGAAGATGGCATGATCATTCCGTCAAAGCGCAAAAGAGGCATGTGTGTTTCTTTACTCATTTTCGAAGGATCTGGTGCAGGCTTCTTACTGAGGAAGTCATAACGACCCTTTCTACATCCAATCCCTCCAGCTCTCTGGAATAAGTGATCCACCACTGATGTTAAGTTACAAGTGAATTGTATATTCACTCAACAACCGTGTATTTATTTCGTTATTTCGATTGCTTTGACACAGCTGCCAATTCTTTTTCGTTTTTTGTCTTCCTTTTTCCTCGTCTTTCTTTCTTCCTTCCTTTCGGTCTGTTTTTCTCTGTCTGTCTGTCTGACTGTTCTTCTTTCTCTCGTTCCCTTTTTTCTTTGTTGCAACAAAAAAGAATGAATGAGTCAGTGCACCAAACATTAGCACCTTGATAAACCCAGCCGCTCTGTATCAAACGCCAAAATACTACAGTTCACAGGAGAATGTCCATCGGTAAACTAGCATTCAGATTTCCAGGTGAATGAGAGTAGATAAAGAAAAAAAAGAAAGAAAGTGGGGAAATGGGAGGAGAGAGAGGGGACAGAGGACCCACAAAAAGGAGAAGTATAAAAGAAAGGAACTTGGAAGAAGATGGGAAAATGGAGGTTGGAGGACCAAAGAAAAATCACAGGTGAAGAACATTTTCGTCATTGACTTCTTTTTGCGTCACACATCAGAATTAGGTCCTGTATCTAGTCCAGGATCAATTCCCGTAATGATCGAGACCAGAAGGCAAGCATTTAAAATCAAGGCATATCACTGACATTTACACACGCAAAAACTGATTCTAACAGTATGCCAGCTAGGGTAAAAGTCTTAGTGATTGTCTTTTGAAATCTTCGAATATGAAGAAATGCCAAATGCAGTTCTCTTGAAGTCTTTTCTTTGACGTCAATGTTTTCCCTGAATATGTGTGTACTGACTTGCCACGGGCCGTTCAGCTAGTTGGCAGATTGTTCCTTGGCGACATTTGTAAAGGTAAGACTCAGGCATCACAGACGGGGAGGGTGGAAGTCGCGTACCATGCCTGCAGGATTGGGGGGATGGTGGTGGGAGAATACACTTATTCTCTTCTGGAAAGATTCAAGCCATCATTCCTACGCCTTTGTCCCAGTCCCTGTTTCTATAGTTTGTGTGGTGTGGAGCGCGTGTTTCTGTTTTAGAATGTATGCATTTAGCCTTCCTCTTTCAGGGAACCTTGCCCTGTTTCCCCTTGCAGACATCCCTCTCCGGAATGTGGTGGTGTGATGCAAGCATAACAGTATATGTGACGGTGACCCCACAGTCAAACCTGCCATGGTGCTCAGACTCCAGGCTTCTTCTCTCACTAATTCTGGAGTCTCTGTGTGTCCACCTATCATCCTGCTCACTTTGCCTTAGCCTGCATGTTCTCCTGTCATCGTCGTCTGCACGTAGCATCCTGCGTGCAGCGACAGGTGCCCTTAAAAGACGGAGGACTGGCAGGAGTTGTCCTGGCAGAGAAGACCCCCCATAGAGCTGGGACCGACAGCCCTTGGCACCATCTACATCCAGGTCTGTCTTGGAATCTCAGACGTTGATGTTTTGAGGCCCTGGTCAGTCGCCCCTTTCCCCGTCTTCCACTAGCGCTCTTCCTGCCTGCTGCCTTCATGCATGATGCGTCGTTGAGGAGAGGGTCATCGAACCCCACTCCATCCCACTCCTCACCTCCCTGAGGTGCTGCACGAAGGATGTAGGTCTGCTGAGGATGGGTCCTTTGTGCCGCCCATTGCTGTGGTGACTTTGCATGGACCATGAAGCTGTATGGCCACGGATAGAGGGACGCACGCCACTGGTGTGCAAGAGGGGTGTTTGTGCATGACTGAGTCTTTGGTTTGCCCCGTCCGTCCTGACTCTTCCCCTCTCAATCTAGGGTCTTCAGAACAAAGAGAGGAGAACTGGTACCAATGACATATAAACAGAAGAGGAAGACAGGAGAGGCAGTTTGCCTATTTTGACTCACGTGTTGTATAGCAGTTATGTTGGACATGACATCACAATCATTTCTCTCCGTGTCCGTCTGGCGCATGCGGAAACGGCAAGGGATCTCCACCTGAGTCTGCCTGCTGCTTTTTTCTGGGGGCTTTCTGTAGAGCCAGTCTTTTCTTTTCTTTTAGCTCCCCCAAGCCCCCCCCCCCCCCCCCTCCCCCCTCCCTTCCGTTTCTGCTCTGCTCCAGATTTCCTATGGTTACCCAAGATTTCCTTTCAATGAGGTGTACAATTCAGAGATATTCTGGGCAGTTAGTTAGGTGACATGTCTGGACCATCACCTTGCCGCTGACATGTGATACATTTTTTTTTCTTTGTTTGTTTTGTTTCGTAGAAGGTGCAACAACGATTAAGATCTCCATGTGTATCCCACCTTGCCATTCCTTCTGTTGATTCAGTGTAATGGTCAGCGTCACCCTAATACTAAATTAAGAGCTAAACACACACACACACACACACACACACACACACACACTTCCTCTGTGTGTGTGTGTGTGTGTGTGTGTGTGTGTGTGTGTGTGTGTGTGTGTGTACATACTGAAAAGATAAATTGCGACCAAAAAGATTGATTATGGAAAGCTACTTTATTTTCAAATGTGAGATAATAAAATGGCACAAGTCAGAAAAAAATGACAGAACAACAAAAGAAAAAAAAAAAACTAACATGGATTTTTTTTTACAACGTGAAGAACAACTACTTATCCTTAAGCTTTGCCTCCCCTTTCTGCTGGCAAACCACACGTGGGGTTACCAACATCAAAGACTGAAGAAACTCAGTTTGCTTGACACGTTTTCAGCAAACCTAAACATCGTTTGGCTTCCTCTCTCAGCTTGCTGCCGCTGAGCAGATACAGGTAAAAGTTATATGAGCACACTGTGTACCACAACATTTCTGTGACAGCGTCACCCATCCGTAGCACTGCACCAAAATATTCGTCATCAACGTCAACATCCAGAGACCTTTGGTAAGCATCAAAGATAGACACGGGCAGCGTGAGGGCCAAGAATGCTGATGAGGTCAGAATAAGTGTCCGCGTCATGGGGTACACTTTACTCTTTCCCGAATCATTCTTGTTTCCTCTCATTCTCCAGGACAATCTGACAGACGCCACCACTTTGGCGATGAGGATACAGTTCCCGATAAGCAGCAAGAGAAAGGGAATCACAGACGCCACAAACAGATCCAGCATGGTGTAGATGTAGATAAAGGACCCGAACTGCTCTCGGGGCAGACATTCGCCATACTCAGGCCAGTAAGTGACAGTGAAGAAGAAATGACAGCTGAAGGCAAAGAAGAGCAGACTTATCACAAGCGACGATGATCTTGCCTCTCTTCACAGTGCACAACACCCCCACGCGGTGCGGCGCGCCACTGACTGACGTCACTCGCTTCTGATACGTCATCGCGACCAGAAACCAGGCCGACGTTTGGCCGCACTCGTACCACAGAAAGTTGGGAACGATGCAGAGAATGTCGAACCAGAAGAAAGAAGGGGGCCAGGAGAAGAGTGTGTCCACCCACAGCCACAGGACCGTGGTCAGCAGACACTGGTCAGACACGGCCAGAGCGGTGAAGTACACAGACAGACAGGCCGTGGACTGGGAATTTCTCAGTCTCCGCATCACCGCCACGACCATTATGTTGCCAAATGTCCCGAATGCCATCAGTACCAGAGGAAACGTGTACCACATGATGTCAACGATGCTGTTTAGTGTGGCTGCTGTGTTAGAGACTGTTGACGTTGTGTTTTGTTGTGGTGGACAGAGTCCAACGGTCCATGCCGAGCGACACAGACATGACTATTTCACTGGTGTTTGAAGAAAAGGCTGTCTGTGACGACTTCATGTTTCAACAAAGTCGTTGTCTAACTGTCTCTGATGATCTGTAAGCAGTTTTAAAATAAAACTTCATTTTCATTTCATCTTTGGGTTTACCACCCTCCCTACTTCCCTAGGTGGCATTATTCTCAGGCTGTTGTTTTCGATAGACCCTATACCTACATCTAGGTCTCTCCTGTCCCAGTGCCAGAACCCATAGTCCATAACCCACTGAGGCCCTTACAGTCCAAACTAACTGCTTAGTTTGAGAGCGTGCGTTAATGTATAACAGGGTGGTGGTGGTGGGCTTTCTTTGTTTGTTTGTTTCGTGGGGGGGGGGGGGGGGGGGGGGGGGGGGGGGGGGGGGCTGTCTGTTTTGCTGTTTGTTTCAGTGTTCCTGTCAGTCAAATCATCTCATAGCCAGTGGGTCGTGGGAGTGATCCAACAGACACATCAGTGACTGGAAGGACACTAGGATAAGCGCAGATCCCTGCAAAAAAATCGAATGCGTCCTATACCCACACTTTGATCCAGAAGCGTACCAAAGATCCACCTCAGAATGGAATGGGTTTGCCAACCGCTGTGTCGCAGTGGTTAGCATCACAGGTTCTTCGCTTGGAGGTCGTGAGTTTCGTTCCCATCATCGCCATTGATATTTGTGGGGTTTTCCCCATGACCTGCTCCAACCCTGAGATGATTTTGTTATGGGCTCTGTGGGGAAGACTGGAATCACGCAATCGGTTTCAATGAAATAATGGACGCGTCTCTGAGTGTGTTGCTCACATTGCCAGAACAACACTGCAAGTGTCTGTATTTCTCAGTCCTGGTTGACATTGGGATATATGATGAACGTAGGGTACAGCCCTGTCATCATCTCTGACCAGAATGAAGAATGTAGCAGCATTTTTATCATCCTCAGCCTCTTGGATCGGCATACAAAGCCTTAGCTTCAGTGGCCCTCTTCCATGATGACCTCAGTTTCGATTGCCTCTCCACGTCTGAGCCCTTGGTGAATTCATGTCTGGGTCACCTGTTACAGCAAGTTCATAGGAAGTGTCATTGAACGTACATAGTGGCACTCTCCAGAGAGGGTGCACTTACAGACTCTGGTTCTGCTGCTAAGCAATAATTGTTATGAGTGAGGGGTGGGGGGAGCTTAATAGGTGGTGTCATGTATACGCTGGGTGAGAACAGCACTACTGAAGTGATTAAGCACTTAAGCAGCAGTGCAGGGTCTCTTCTGGTGAGGCGCCCTACGACAACTTGATATGGACTTTCCCTGTGGATTGCCAGTGTCAGGTACGTGGTTGGACAAGCTGGTGTATCATTATGGGTGGGAAGCTGAATGGGTTTTGTGAGGTTAATGCCACTGAAGTCATACAGAAGAATAGGACAGGAATAAAAAGAAGTTAAATGGATTGGTCCTTAGACCACGTTCGCGTCCAACTACAGGGTTATCGTTATGTTGCCACTACAGCAATGGCGTCTGACAATCCTGTATCCCCCCTTCTTTTTACTCACTTCTGTCTGTATAGCCACTATTGGTATTACAACAATTGTCATCTTATCATTACTAAAAGTGGTAGCAATCCTCCTCTTTATTTATTGTCTTTAATATCATCATCATCAACATCATATCTCATCATCATCACCATCATCATCATCATCATCATCATTGTTATTATATTATTATTATCATCATCATCATCATCATCATCATCATCATCATCATCATTATTATTATTATTGGTGGGTGGTGGTGGTGTTATTGTTATTATTGTTGTTGTTTTGTTGTTATATCAATACTTAATTATTATTATCACCATTGAATTTCAACTCGTATTGTCTCCTTTCCAGCAACCTCGTTTTCATTCAAAGTCCCATTTGCGCCCAGTCTGAGAAGATAAGTGGTTTGCTCGTACTTTGTTTTCATTGTCCTGGATGTTCTTTGTCTTTGCCTACAGAAGACCAAAGAGGTCGAAACGCGTCGTGTTTTGTCTTGTCATTTGTTTGTACCTTTTGTCCACGGAATTACATAACATTGTTTCTCTTAAGTTTCCTTCAGTTTCCGCCTGCAGCCGTCTCACTTTGCCACTATCGTTACGGTAGCTCAGGTATTTTTCAGTGATTTTATTGGAACGGAATCTGAACGGCTCTAGATAGCTCTGCCCTTCGATCAATTCTGTGCCACAGTCCTGTTGTAAATTTGATCTGTTTGTCCTTTGGTCAAATTCTGTCTTTCCACCCAGTTTCCTTAAATTGTACAGCTCCAGTTTGTGCAACTCTTTCACGACAAGCTCTTGTATTGCTTCTGGTTATTAGATCTTTTAGTCAGCAAGAAAGTCGTTTAATGTTAAAAAGCTCCATGAACAAATTTGTTTGTAAGGATGGATTTTCAGAGCAGAAATGTAAATACATACATATTTAAATGCTCTTGTATGTGGTAAATGTTTTTCACTCCTTGAGCTATCAGAAGACAGATTCTGTCATGCGTCCAAACATACCGTGTGATTCATTATTTGTACGTCGCTGCAGCATAACGTGAGATTATTTTCTACGAATACAGAGCCGAATCATTCATCGGTAGAACGTTTTTTGTTCTTTTTTTTTTTCTTCTTTTTTATTTTTTTTTACCTTTTTTTTTCTTTTTTTTTTTTTTTTTGGCGGTCTCTTTTCTTTTTCCTCTTTTTTTTGTTACAACACCTAAACGCCTACCATCTATCATGCTTACACACAAACGCCTGCTTACGCACGCGTTCCACACTTTCATTCATGCCCAGTTCCAAGTGTTTTTGATTTTTCTATCATTGGACAATGCTTCTTTCTCATTTATGTGTATACTATGGTACAATGATGTCTGGGTTTTTCAGTGCACTAGTGTATGTTGTAATGAGTTTGCTTGCTTGGTTCTTTCATTCTCACTTAATTCACCCCGGGTATGCGATTTATACCTAACGAAGTTGTTGTAGAAAGAGTAAAGTAGCAGAAGGAGCAAACGCGATCAGGAAGGACATAGGGAATCAAGAAGCAGCGAGAGAGAGAGAGAGAGAGAGAGAGAGAGAGAGAGAGAGAGAGAGAGAGAGAGAGAGAAGAAACAGTTCACAGTCTTAGTCTTTTTTTTCAGTCTCCATGTTCCCCAAAAGGGTTGCGCCCTTTCACAAACGAAATCGAAAGAGTGGAAGGGTGCACAGAGGAATGGAGAGCGAAAAAATGTGTTAATCTCGCTACTCCCTTTTAAAAAAGAAAAGTAAACTAAAGAAGTAGTGGATATGATACCATGAAACGAACTACGCTGCAGTACATCACATTACCACACAGCATTTCGTGATAATACTCGAAAGGAAACCAACCAATTGAAAAAGCATGAACGATATCGCGAAAAGGATCACGCACGTCCATTCCTGCGTAAATAAATCTGGAGGAAGAGATGGATAAATATTTACGAGAAACTACTATCATTGAAATAAAGTTATCTCAACACATATATTTGTTACGGAGTAGCATATGGGCTTCAAATATTGTATAAATAGATGTCGTTGCCTGCGTTTTTAAAAAAAAATACTTATACACATTTTCCCTATTAAGATTATGTGATTAATTTGATTCAGCGTAGCTTTTCTTATGTCTTGTCGGTCGGTGACACCAAACATTACTTTTAAGACATCGATCTTCATATGAACGTCAAGATTAATTAGAATATAATTCTCAATCTTTCTCCAAAATAACAAGACGAAAGGACATTCGTAAAAAAAAATGTTCTATCACGTCGACTATATCTTTACAGTATGAACATTTGTTATCTTCTCTAACTTTCATCTTGAACAACATGATGTTAGTTGGATATATGTTTATGCACAATTTTCCAGTGTAAAAGACGAGAGTCTAGTTTTTTTTGTTGCTTGTATGGCAATAGTCCATATCTGTTGAGTGACATCAATGTTAAATAATAATCTTTTTTCCAGAAGCCAACCGCACATGGCTGAGTGTACTTATTTTCAATTATTTGTTTTCGATATCCTCTTATGCTTAACAGGCTTTTACCACACAGAATGTGGGGAAAACTGAGGGGATCTCGGTCATGAGCGAGTCGTTGATCAAGGTGAACACGCACAAAACCTGCCCCCACCGCACTGCACACCACATTATACTCCAGCAGGCGACTTGCTGAATTCCCCAATATGCCAACTATTTCATCAAAAGACTTTAGTTCGTTGTTGATGGTTAGCATATCTTCCACGCATAATATATTTCTCTTAATCCATTGTTTAAAAAAGAGAACATTGCCTTGATATTTTATGGACTGTTATTCCAAATTACCCTAGACGCTGGTACTTGTAAATGATTATTGTTATCTAACCAAGTGCGTAGCACCGAGTTCCAAAAAAATGCGATTTGATAAGTTCCAGTCCTTTAAATTGCTTACTTTTTTTTTGGGTTGCATAGAAGCAAATACACTTTTTCGCCAAATTCTAAGAAATTGTTTCTTGCTAAGCTACGCCACCACTTATTATTTGTGCCATTATCTGTGTCATCTTTTGAGCTTACCTTGGCTCCCCACTGTAACAAACATGCATTTTGAAATTCTTTTTTAGATCTATCATCCCCCCCCCCCCCCCCCCCCCCCCCCTTATCCCCCCGTTTCTACCCCCCCCCCCCCCCCGTTTTTTTTTTTATCCGTTTTCGTTGTTTTTTTTTTACTTTTTTTTCAAACGCTTTCTCCTTTTTGTGTTGCAGTCCTTTTTCTCCATACAAATCCATATAATCTATATAATAATCTATTGATCTCATTAATTACATAATCTGGTACAACTATCGCTTGCATTATGTAAACCCACTGCGAGATTAAAAATGTTTTTTTTACGATACTTACTTTGCCCATAATACTCAAATTTTTTTTTCTCCCATGTAGAAATCAACCGTCTGCAATTTTCAATTTCTACCCACCCAGTTCTCTTCCAGTTTAGAAGCACCTGTGCTGTTACTAAAGTACATACCTAATATCTTTTATTTTACTTTTTATCATGAAATCCATAACATTTTGTCTACAAATTTATTTTACTACCTAACCACATTGCTTCCGATTTTTTCTGTTTATTGTCAAACCTGATATGAACGAAAAGCTTTCAAATAGTCCAAGCGCTATTCGCAAATCGTTTTTCGTCTGCTAAAAAAACAGTGTTATATCATCAGCGTAAAGAGCAATTAACAAAGGACATGTCTCATGAGTACTGTCATTACATTTAATTTCCAAGCCCTTAAATTTCCGAACCGTTCCGTAATCTAATTGCCAATAGTTCAAGGGCTAAAACAAAGGCTAACGGAGAAAAGGGGACAGCCCTGCCTGATTCCCGATTCCACTGCAAACGGTTCGGAAATCCATCCGCAATAGTTTATACAGCTTATCGAATCGGGTCATCAATATTTCTACCCACCCAGTTAACAAACCCCTCCCCAAAACCAAATAATTTTAAACGCGTTTTAACATGAATTCTTTGGAAATAGAGTCGAAGGCATGGAAATAATCAATAGTTATTAATAGTCCTGGTTTGTTTTCGTGACGCAGTTGTTCGGTGACATCATCATCAATAAGACGTAATAATGTGGACACACGTCTTCCTTTTATGTATCCTACTTGGTCATCACATATTAAAGAATCAATGACACTGCCCAGTCGCGCCGCTAGACTTTTAGCTAGGAGTTTATAATCGACATTTGTTAAAGATATCGGTCGCCATTATTGAGATCATTTCTTGCTAAACCTTTCCCCTTATGTATAAGTGTTATTTACGGCTTTTCGTTGAGTTTTGAAGACATGCTCCCCGAAGTAAATGCGGTCGTAAAAGATTCCATTACGTATTTACCTATCCGACTCCAAAATACTTTATAGAATTCAACGGTTAATCCATCAATACCAGGACTAAACCATTTTTCATTCCTTTTCAATGCACTCATAATTTCTTGCTCTGAAAGATTACCATCGCAGTAAGCTTTATCATTAGCAGATAGAGAAGGTAAATTAACACCACGCAGGAAGGCCTGTGTTCTTTGTAGCATATTATCACTATTTATCTTTTTCTTGTATAAATTCCTAAAATAGTCTCTTTTGTGCGGCTAAAATGTTCTTTTGTCCCTTGATCTCAACCCCATTTGCTTTTTTTAATATTTCTATGATCTTAGAGTTTGCTCTTGCTTTTTCTAAACTAAGAAAGAACTTAGAGTTCTTTTCCCCCCCCTGTTCAATCCACTGAACTCGAGCCCTTACCTGAGCTGCACGGGCTTTTGTAGTTTCTTCTAATTCTAATTTTAGTTTTACGAGCTCTCTTTTACGCATAGTTTCCTGGCAGTCTGGATAAGTGCTGAGAGCACTATCGAGTGTATTCAAATCTGCATTCAGTCGTGCTAATTTGTTTCTGTTTAACAATGCTTTTTCTTTTGAAAATTTAATTGTACATTCTTTAATTTTGATTTTTAATAGTTCCCAAGTTATCTGATTATCATCTTCAGGGTCTTTTTCAAAAGTATCTAAAGTATGATTCATGTAATTAAACATAGTTTATATCCCAAAGAAGGGAGCCATTAAATTTCCAATACCCTTTACCATGTACAACATCAACGAACTTCACTAAAACACAACAGCCTCTGTGATCTGAGAAAGACACACTCTGCATAGAACTCTGCACTACATTTTCAAAAATAGGTGAACTGGTCAGTATATAATCCAGTCTTCTTGCAATAAATGGATTAATTCTGGACCAGCTAATTCTTTCTCTTCGTTGTGAAACATCGCCATGTGTCATACAGGTCACATTCACTCACCATTCTGTTAAATCTCTGTACAGTATGCTGGTCGTGATAACCGCCACTTATCACATCGTACTCATTACTTAAGACAGTGTTGAAATCTCCACACACAATAAGATTATTGATATTTAAATTTTTTACAACATCTTCTAATTTATCAATCAAGAAATTATGTTTTTCCTGTAAACTATTAGGGGCATAGATATTTACCACAATCATCTGTTTCTCTCCTGTAGTGATTTTCAAGACTAGAATTCTTTCAGATGCGTACACTATTTCAGTTTCAGCTGACAAATTTTTCTTAATTAATATTACTAATCCACCACTATGTGTACTTTTATCAGTGAACATGAGCTTACCTCCCCATTCTTTTTGCCATTGTTCACTTACAGCTGTATTAATATAAGTTTCCTGCAGACAGATCACATCATACTCATTTTTTTTTTAAAAACCTAAAGACGCGTTTTCTTTTATTATTGGATCTTATCCCTCTGACATTTACAGAAAAAACATTTTAAAGAAGATAAAGCCATGTTGCAGGGTTCCACGAACAAATGACCATGAGACGCGCCGAAAATCGTAAAACCGTGTCATCAGTCGTGTCCGACCCTGTCACTGTTTTTCAATCGCTGTACGAGGGGCGGAGATCTTGGCAGTTTTTCTGTCACGTGGGTCGGTCAGAGTGGGGGAATCCCCTTCTGTTGACCACGGCCGTTTTGGAGTCTCAGAACGCGATCGGGCTTTAAATTCCAGTTTCGACTGACGTGTCAAAAGCACTTCCTTTGCTTTCGACAAATCATTTTCCTTCTTTTTCATTTCTTCTCTCTTTTTTGGGTCTGCTGCTTCTTTTGTGTTTTTTCCCTTTTCAACGGATTGGGCAGAACTCAAGTTAGAATGACAGTCCCTTTCATTATCATTCTTACCTTTTTTTTTCTCCCTTTTCCTGACTAAGTTCCCTCTCAGTGTCATTCACGTTAGGTTCTTTCTCAGTGTCAGTGGCGTCAGAGTCAGTGTCACTGTCGTCATCCGTGAGGAGCGTGTCAGGGTCTACAGTTCGTTTCTGTGTAGAAACAACTGGAAGAGGATCCCACACAGACACAACTTCGTCATTGTGAGTCAGAATTTGGCAAACAGGATCCCCTTGCCGATGACCGGGTTGGAGACACGCTCTGCACGTGATAACAGACTCCGGACACTGCCTGGCCAAATGACCCACTTTTAAGCAACGATTGCACTTCGTTACCCTGGCCCTTTTTTCGGTTGTTCCTTGTGATAAAGGGTGGCAGTAAAATCCCCCACCTTTACAAACCTTTCCAAAGGGTTTTTTTCTGGGACGTTGATGAAAATGAAACGTCTGCCAGAGTAAAATCGGGTCAGCTTTCCATCTCTGTTTTCTAACTTTTTCCATCATCAAAGGGGAGCGAAAAACAACTCCAAGTTTCACAAGAGCTGACTCAATATCCGCTCCATCGCAAGACAAGGGGATATTCGATATCCAAACTTTGGTGGCTGGTCTTTCGGGATCACCCTGTCCTGTGAGTATGAAAGGATTCTTATCGTACAAACGCAGTTCAACACCGCTAAGAGACAAACCTTCTATCAACAACTTACTGCGTGCTGTTCGAGTCGCTGGGTAGAGTCTCCATAATCCCCGTATTTCCTGCGCGCCCACCATAGTTTCTCTGCCACATATTTCTCTTTCGGCTGCGACACAAATGTCCAGGGCTTGAAAGGAACGATTCTCATCAGAGCCAAAGAGTAAGGCAGGTCTCTCTTTTCAGCAAAAACAATGGTTCCACACGTGAGTCCGCCATTTTGAAGACACACACTGAACAATTAATGTAAAGAGAAAAAAAAATGAAAACCACACAAAATAGCAAAAATCCGACCAGCCAAAATACACAGGAATATCGAACTTCTTTTCAGTGAAAGGATATCACACACCCAAAGCTAGCGGAATAGAAGAAATTCACAAAATATGAGCTGACGGTGACACAGAAGAAAAAGCAGCTGTCGATGTCGAAGCCTCACTTTGGAATTGTTCTTAAGTGTTAAGTTTATATAGTTCTCTCATCAACTGTAGATTACAAGAGTGGATCGATCCCAATAAGAGTACGGGTGAATGGTAAGCGGGTTTTTATGAAGGTTATTCAACTATTGATGAGATAATTACTCTTTTGGCTATTATACAGAAACGGTTTTCATGGAATCGCGAATTATATTTTGCCTTCATTGACTTCTAAAAGCATTTGATTCAGTATCTAGAAATTTCTCTCTGGCCAGTACTTCAAAAGAATGGAATGAAGGGTAAACTACATCGATATATTAAGAGCATGTATGAATGTGTTAAGTCAAGGGTTAGATGTGGTAGAGATTTTACAGAGTACTCAGTTTGTGCAAAAGGGTGTGAAGCAAGGAGATGCGTGTATCCTGTTTTTATTTTCATCTATAAACACATTGGTATAAGAAATAACAGAAAAGGGAACACATGGTGCAACATTGTTTCGATATAGGTTAGTTATTTATTTAGTAATTGGCAGATGACAGCTCTGTTGTCGGGAACCCATGTTGACCTTCAGATCCTAGTTGAACAATTTATATAATGCAGCATTTAGAATCCAACTTCGGGTAAATGTGAAAAAGAGCAGTATGGTTGTATTTAGAAAAGGAGGGTAACCTCCAGCAAGAGGGAAATGTCTTTTTAACGGGGAAAAATGGCGCTGTTGTGATATCTTATTTTTGTCTTAATTTTTTGGTGGCTGCTTGTAAAGAAATTGCAAGCAGCGAAAGTAATGCGTTTTTGTTTCATTCAACGATTGTGCATACTCAATTCTAATTTTCTTAAAGTTTGATTAAAGGAGTTGATACTCGGATGCAACCCATTGCTCTATACGTTGCTGAACTATGGGGCTCGGATGCTGCTTCTGTGTCACATTGAAAGGTTCATTTGAATGCCCTAAAAGTTTTCGGGAGTCCATAAAAACACTTGATGATTAGTTTTTATGGAGATACTGGACGTTTATTCTATTTACGTTAATTCACGTGTGCTGGGTATTAGATGCTGGCTTCAGACATCACTGATGAATGATGGTGGGTTACCTTTGAATGCTGATAAAATGTTATTTGGGTTAGATTTACGTGGCGAAAGCACATGGGCGTGAGGTTTTGTAAGATGTGTTGTGCTTTTTCCTAAATACTTTTGAGTGGGGAACGTGAAATACATTCTTGCGAAGTATTTCGTCAAAGACGCATTCATAACAGATGGCAAAACTGCTGTGAGCATATTCGTGATACAGAAAGTTTAAATCATCCTCCTAATAATTGCGAAATGTATATTTTACTTCATACTGACAGGGATATAATAAATTGCAAAAAACGAAGTTCAGGCTTGGAGATTTAGATATAGCCGTGCATCGTCAACGTACAAAGCCGTTTCTGTCAGCAGTCTGATATGTCCACTATGCACAAAGGCAAGCATACACTTTCTGTTCTTCTGCCCTGCTTCCAGTGACCTACGGCATGAATATATTCCATTTAAATTCTGTGCAAACCTATGTCAGTGTTTTGTGTGGACTTTACTAATGACGGATGAAAATCAATAATTGCGATGAAATTGTGCACGTATTTGTATGGAGCCCTTAAGAGGCGAGCTGATGTGTTTAGTTTAATGTAGTGGAGCGCCGATGCTGTATGAAATACTAGTATCCTAGTATGGCGTTAATATCCAAGTCAGAAGAATGCTGTTTATGGACGCGTGTAGTGGATTTGTGTGTGTGTGTGTGTGTGGTGTGTGTGCGTTTCCGGGGGTCTGTCTGTCTTTTTTTTTTTTAGTCCGTCGGTCTGTTTGTCTTCTCTCCTGCTCTTCTAGTCCCCTGTCCCTCTCTGTCTCTCCGTTCTTTTTTATCTCTAGTCCGGTCTGTTTGCGCTGCCCCTCTCTCCTGTCCCTCGCCCCCCTGTCTCTCCTCCATTCTGTCCTCTTCTCTGTCTCGGACTCTCGGCTGCCTTAGCGAGCCTTCTCTCGTAGGGTCCCTGTCCTTTCCTTCTTCTCCTGCCTGCTCTGCCTGTCTCTTCTCTCTCTCCTATCAATCCTCTCCTACGATCTCCATCCCCTCTCTCTCTCCCCTCGCGCCGGGTCCGTCTCTCCCCTCTCCTCCTCCCTCCTCCTACCCCCTCTGCCGTCCTTCTCCTCCAGTTCTGTCGCTTCGCCCTGTGTCTCACTCTCACGCATACAAACGTGCCCACGCACGCACACACACACACAACATAACAGAGACAGAGACAGGCGGATGGACAGAGAAACAAAACAGAGACAGACAGAAACAGACAGACAAACAGGACGACAGGCAAAGATGGAACAGAGAGACAGACAGACAGACAGGCAGACAGAGGCATGCTGGAAAGACAGACAGATAGACAGACACAGAGCTAGAGATACAGAGGTAAGGGTAGGGGGGAGGAAACGGAAGAGAGTGAGGGGCGGGGGGTGAGAGGGCATGATCGCACAAACAAACAGGCCGCGTGCGTGCCACGGGGTACCAACTCTCAGCTCATGATTCTGCGCGAGCTTTCTGTTGTCAATTCGCAGCCGACACCCGTTTAGCCGAGGTCTCGAGCGGACGACGTCTTGACACGAAAGGTTGTTTCACGTCTTGGTCATCGCACCAACCATAAGTTACACATCGGGAGAGTGAGCTTCGAAGAGAAGAACGAAGAGGAGGAATGCCTTTAAAGGTCAAAGGGTAAAGAAGTGGATTGGATGGTGCGGCGAATGGCCAAGAGGATTGAGGGGGGGGGTGGGGGGGTGGAAAGGGTTGCAGGATGGAGGAGGGTGCCTCCTAGTGTTTGGCTCTCTTCAGGTTTTAAGTCAACACACCGTTGTGATATTATCGCTGAGGATAACCCATTCCAGAAGGCAGGGGGGGGGGGGGGGTGGGGTGTGTGGTGGGGGGGGGGGGGGGGGGGGGGGGGGGGGGGGGGGAGCCCTGTCTAAGAGGCCACAATTAGGATGTTGCTCTAAACCACTATATAGTCCATGTCCGCGTTTTGAGGCCTAGCATACGTTTGAGCCAGCATTTGGTATTCAACTGATAACTGAGCAAAAGAACAACCCTCCCCCCCCCCCCCCCCCCCCCCCCCCCCCCCCCCCCCCCCCCCCCCCATCCGTTCATTTGTTTTATGAGATTTCCACCCACGACATCATTCACAATCATCTAGTGCATGACCTCCCCCTTAGCTGACGTCATATTTCAGGCCTTGTCACTCACCCGTGACCTTATTTTTGCGCCGGGTGGCTCCCCCCCCAAACACCCCCATTCCTGTGGTTTCAATCTGTCAGCTTAGGACCACCTGGCATGTACCTTGATGGCCACATGAAATAAAAGAGATACAATGAAAATTTTCAAAATAATTTTACTGCGCGGTCTATAAATACTCGACTCTTTAAGCAAAGCTTTGGTGCATAAACTTTTGGCGTGTAGCCACACGACCGGGACGAAAATGTCTTAAGATGGGGATTCTAATCCTAGTGATCCTGGCGTTGCGAGTTCTAATCTCCGAAAGACCGCTTGGTTACAAAGTAATTCTCCCCTCAGAGTTACCGTTCGTTCTGACTCCATTTCCCGACAAAAAATCCTTCAAGTGAGACTATAAACAGAGGTTCTTTGTGCAAACATACGCATAACATCTTGAACACACAAAAAAAACTCTCATCACCAACTAATTTGGTCGTTGCTGTTGACTAGAAGTGTACACATAGCTTGCACTCTTTTGAAAGATCGACAGAATGAGTGGAAAAATAAATAAAAGAACAAAAAAAAAGAAACCTAGGGATTGATAGTCGACAGGAATGACACGGGAAACGATTGAATGCAATGCGAGCAGGCAGCTCTTCGTTGGCTCTACCCAGTAAGGCAGCTCGCGGTGTAAGCGAGAGAATGGATTGTTACACGTTTAGAGCTTGATCTCTGACTATTGATGGAGCGCTATAGAGGTATTCACAACGACGACGACGACGACAACGACGACAGCAGCAACAACAACAGTGTCAAAACTTCCGATCGGGTTTGGCATAATGGGTTTGTGGGAGATCCTCAGAAGCTTCAGTGTGGACCAGATCATACAGACATTGTACAGCTCGGCAGCCAGCGCCATGCTCATGAACAGTGAAATAGGGAATTTCTTCCATGCAACGGTCGGCGT
>JADBJO010009209.1:30000-37500 GCA_016801955.1 Conus betulinus
TGACTGGTTTGACCATGGGGACAATTTGCTCCTTTGTGCATCCGTGAACCATATGTCTGGAAAAAAAAAAAAAAAAAAAAAAAAACCCTCTCGCCTCTCGCCTTCACAATCACTCCACGACCACGCTTTCCACGGAACTGCAGATGCACACGACAATTATATCTGGCTTCCTCTTGACTGAGGGGGGGGGGGAGGGGCGGGGGCACTTGAAGGCTGATCCTGAGGGTGACTAGAAAGAGGACTCTGGAAACAGAGCTCAGATTGAACTCCAGTTATATGGCCATCGAACACCTGTAGATAATTCCCTCGTTGTTCTGTTTGATACGGAGGTGAAAAAAAAGAATTGGCATTCATTTCCAAACATTTTGAAATATGGCGGGATGTGCACTCCTGGGCTGATCTACGAATTTACACGCGCGACTTCTGTAGTTTTTAAAACATCTTTCACGATAGTAAAAAAAAAAATCTTCGTTAAGATTTTTCTGGCGCAAAAAAAACGAATACATTATTATTACATTTTCTATTAGTGTTTTGGTTAGAAAAATTGCAGACACATTTCAAAATTAAACACATTAAAAGATCTTCATGGAATCCAAACTACATGTTCTTTCAATGTCTGGCCTGAAAAGAGCCACACAAAACAAACTTTCGGTACACTTCTCGTTTCCTCACAGACCTTGAACAGTTTTCTTTCTCAGTTTCGGCCTCAGGCAGCTACAAAGTCTTTTTTAGTCTCTGCGATCTCTCGTCAAGTTATCACACACAAAAATTCGTGCCTACACCCCTCGATAAAAAATAAACAAAAGAAAGAAAAGAAAGAAAAAAAAAAAAAGAGAAGAAGAAAGCAAGCAAGAAAGAAAGATCATCCACCCTACTCAATCTGGGAAAATAAATCAATCATTTTATAATAATGTTTTAGACAGTATCCTAACCTAAAGAATATTGCTCTTCATCGTTTTCCCATGAATTTACGTTCCCATAATATTAAATACCATTGGCAACGATATTCTGCTGTCTATGTACTTCAGACAGTCTAGAGTTTCATCCTGGCACAGATTACTGGCATTGAAATCGCACAGGAACCATGTCTGTGGCAAATCACCACATAGTCACTCTGCCACAGTGCGGGGTCTCCTGTGCAATGTGGCTTAGAGGCGCCCAGACGTTGAGAACTACTCCGGGAACTGCGAGCGCTGTGTGACGACATAAGTGTCATTGGTGTATCTGTATAACCTCTGCATGTAGGGAAAATACCACTGTCGAAACAATAGAAGACATAAACTGCCAAGACTGGCAACTAAATCAACAAGAAATATTCCATTTTCACATGGAAAAGAAAAAGAAAGAACGAAACAAACAAAAATAACTAAACAAAACACCATGCCGATTTTACTCCTCTTCTAAACCATTACTATCTAAAAACAGATTTCTGACACCTCGATTGATCTTTACTCGCGCAACAGATCAGGTTTAGAACAAAACAAACAGCGATAATAACAACAACAGCAGCTAAGGGAGGAGAAGTGGGATGCGGCTTTGAGGGGGGGGGGGGGGGGGGGGGGGGGGGGGGGGGGGGGGGGAGGCAGAGAGAAGAAAGAGAGAGACAGAATTGCCACGCCCCTTCTCTCTCAAAGCCGGTCTTAGAACAAGAGCAAACACTGGAGCCCTTTGTGACTGTTTTTCTTCATTTCTGTGATTTGCGGGGACAAGGTCTGCTAGTTCTTTGTGTCTTTGTGCACTGAAACAGTGCGGCGAATGCGTGTTCGCTTGCTTTCCTGAGAGAATGAATGGATGAGAGAGAGAGAGAGAGAGAGGAGAGAGAGAGAGAGAGAGAGAGAGAGAAATAGAGAGAGAGACAGACAGACAGAGAGACGGACAGATGGGCGGACACAGAGAAAGAGAGAGAGAGAGAGAGAGAGAGAGAGAGAGAGGAGAGAGAGAGAGAGAGAGAGAAATTAGGAATGAAAGTGGAAAAGATTAAGCGCAGAGAGAGTGGAAAAGAGAGCAGAGAGAGAGAGAGAAGCGAGCGTGTGTGTGTCTGTGTGTTGACGGGGGGGGGGGGGGGGGGGGGGGGGGGGGGGGTATTTTTAATCGTCACTACTATACAAGGTGTTGCGACGATGGGAACAACAGTGTGGCAATCCTTTGTCTTTTTCACACAGTGCGATTCCCATTTACATTCTGGGGTTAGAAACAGTGAGTGATAAATACAGGTCCAGAAACGAATATAATCAACAAAGAAACAAACAAACAAATGAACGACCAATCCAACGACTAAACTAACTTACATCTTAAAGACAGACATTGAAAACATTTTTTTTTTTGTGTTATTTCTTAGATTGCAAAATGTACTGGTTTTGAACTATGAATATTTGTACATTGTGCAAATCATAAATGTACTGTTTTTGAACCATGATATTTGTACATTGTGCAAATCATTATCATAACAGTGTAGTTGTTTCAAAATAAAAGGCAGATAACAAACTGTGCTTTATATTGCTTCTTTTTTATTCTGTTTGTCCGGTCGTCTTAAGTGTACGGTTCTTATTTGCCTTACAAAACTAATGAACAAACTCAAAACCAGTTATCACCTCCGATATAACAAGGTTCACTTTTCTAACTTTAAAAGTTAAATATTTTCAAACACATTTTAAGTCTTAAATCATATGCGTTATAACAGAAGAAAAAACACTATATATTTGATATAGATTCGTGGAGACATCTTAATCGTAGGAACGTGATTACAGACAGTAGCCATTTTGAAATTTTTTTTGCCTCTCCCAGGCTGTCCAAAAAATAAATAAATAAATAAAAGGAGTGAGTGAGATTTAGCGCACAAACAAAACTCAGGTGTCCTTCACCAAGTTGACAGGAAGCGCAACAATTTGTTCCGGCAGGACGCACTGATACATACTAACGACCATCTGCCAATGGTTCACTGTAGTGAGACTACTTTAGCCAGAATATACATGAAAAGAAGTAACTTGTTGAGCTCTGAAGGAAATGTATTTCAAACGTCTTCGCCAAACAAAGGCCTACGCAACAAATTCTTAACTTGCCGGGCAAATCAACCTATGGTCCAGTTGTAAGTACGTACATCACCTGTCACCCTTGCCATCCTCAGAGGTAATGACTGTCACAAATCAGATGAAGGAAATAGCTCCTCGAGATCCGCTACATCTCTGCCTACACCTAATTCGCCGTCCTCAAAAGAAAAATATCTCTATGTAAGCGTCGTTGAGGAAAATGAAATACAGGAATCATAGAATTAAGCAGAGAACACAAAATCATCACACGAACCATTCATAGATTCCACTGAAAGTCTTGGGCCAGAGGTGAAGACCCTACATCTGTTTGATGTAAAACTTTCGGTAAATAATGTGTCAAAAACACACAACTTTGGACAATAGTATTACTGCTCTGAAAATAAGAGACTAGTTTGAGCAAATGAAAGTTCTGGTTTGCAAAGAAAATCTGTTGGTCCAGAAAAAAAAAAGAAATGACAGAAAAAGAGGTTATCAAGCCACGCTCTTAAGGTTTCAAACAAAATTAAAGAACTGCGATAGAAACTGGCAAAATAACATGGAGTTGTAGACAAGAAAAGGTAAGAGGTAGTTGACCTTACTTCTTGCCTTCCTTCCTTCCTCCTGACCTAACCATTATTACTGCCTATGCGCCGACCTTGACCAACCCAGATGACGTGAAGGACAAACTACGAGGATCTTCACTTTGTCATTGCTGCGGTTTCAAAAGCAGACAAGCTCGCCATACTTGGTGATTTCAACGCTTGGTGATTTCAACGCTTGGTGATTTCAACGCATGAATCTGTTCTGACAGCGACTCCTGGGAACACGTCACTGGCAGACACGGAATACCCACTGCAACAGCAACGGGTCTCCAGCCACTTCAGACTTGTGCTAAGCATGAATTTCTGATCACCAGCACAGTCTTCCTCCACCTACCCGTAACAAGGCATCATGGAGGCATCTCCGTTCCACATATTGGCAATTCATCGACCACTTCATTGTCAGGAAATCTGCGTGTGCTGCCGAATGCTGGACTGACTAGAGTATGGGGGAAAAAAATGTTATGATCTGGAATTGTCAGGATGCAGAACCTTTTCAGGACGCATCCTCGAGTTAGATAATGTGTGTATGTGCTGTGAATTAATTTCATTCATTTCTGGGGTGTAGTCAGTCGGTGCTGCAAACGTTGTTTTAAAAACGGACCATACCACTACCCCGAAATGAAATGAACGGTAACACAGTCCGAAAAGGAAGAATTTTTACGGCTTGATTTAAGCAGGCTATGGAATCACTTGATTCGTCAAAGAAGAATCGTTCTGCAGAACCCAAGTACGATATGAAGAATCCATTGGCACGCATCTACTGGAAAAATGAAAAAAGCTGTTCTGATGGTAGTGGACAATGTTCGGAACTCTGCAAGGGAGGTAATCTGTGTTTGAGTTCTCCGTTCAGCAAAGTGACTCCACCGTTTCCATGGGACAAATGTCGCTGGTGGGCATGCACAAGCCATTTTTTTTGCCAAATCAGTCAACTTTAACAGTTCAATTAGAGAGAGAAAGCGAGGGAAACAAAGCATGGATGTGAAATGGGGCGTCTGTACAATCAGACAGTCGATGTCCGGATCGTTATCTTGGCGTGCGCTTCGAATCAAACATTTGGCTCTCTACGTCTATTTGCCTGACTCATAAACTGAGAAAAGGTGGCACTATTTGCAGTGGAAAGACCTGCGCTATTGTACCCTAAACCTTTATCCTAAGAACAGGTAGTAGTAACTTTTGCCCCATCAGTCGGATTAACAGCTCAATTAGTGAGTAAAAAAAAAAAAAAGACAGAACATGGGTGTAAAACAGTGCGGCTCTAATGCAGGCACTGTGCGATAATAGGTTTGACTCAATCATCATCATCATCACCGTCATCATCATCATCATCGTCGTCGTCGTCGTCGTCGTCGTCGCCGTCGTCGTCGTCATTACTACCACTACTATTACCACTACTGCTACTACTACTACGACTACGACTACTACATCTTTGTTGTGGTTGTTTTTTGTTGTTACTTTATTATTAGTATCATTACTGTTATCATTATGATTATCATTATTGTTGTTGCTATCATCATCATCATCATCATCATCATCATCATCATCATCATCATCATCATTATTATTATTATTATTATCATCATCACCATCATTATTCTCATTATTATCAAGACCTACATGTCATGTTACCACACACACACACACACACACACACACACACACACACACACACACACACACACACACACTCGCACGTGCACACACACACACACACACACACACACACACACACACACGCACGCACGCACGTACGCACGCACGCACGCACGCACGCACGCACACACACACACACACACACACACACACGCATATATATGTAGATATATATATATATATATATATATATATATATATATATATATATATATATATATACGGAACGATGCTGTTTAAGATCAACTCGCTTAAGGGAAACTTCTGATAAGGGAAACTAATTTTTATTCCCGGCCGAAACTGTTCTTTGTATGACTAATTTTACATCGGATAAGGAAAACTCTGATAAGGAAAACTTCGGTTAAGGAAAACCTAATTTGTCTCTGCACACTCGGATAAGCGAAACTTGAATCGGAACATACGACGTCACATTACAGAATTTTCTGTTGGTCTCGGTAAATCAAAAAATGAAAAACGCGGATAAGCGAAATCATTTTAAAAAAAAAAAAAAAAAAAAAAAAAAAAAAAACAAAAAAAAAAAAAAACTTTCTTGTATCCGACGTCACATGACCTAAACATACGGAACATACGTCACATACCACAATTTTCCACTGGTCTCGGTAAATCAAACAAAAACATCTAATAATCGAACAAAAATTCCCCTGGCGGTTTCGCTTATTAGAGTTTGACTGTAATGATAATGATATTACAACCTACCTAATAGCTCTGACTTGTCACAGGAACATTTTTTTCCCTTCTAAATAGATTTTTCATGGGTCCAACGGTATAGCGTAAGGCCTCTCGACTTGTCTGTCTTCGCGTCATGCGCCTATGTTTTCAAAAACGTCCCATACGATGTCATATTTTATTGATTGCATCACTTTCTAGCTTCTACGCAACCAAGCCAAATTCCAGAATTCCTTTTTCGTCATGAAAAATAGAGAGTTCGAAGGTCATAAAGGGCCGTGACTCCCTATCGAGAGCCAGGTCGGGGCTACGTCACTTTCAAAATGGAGAAGCGAAAACCAAAAGCGCTGTCTCTGAAAGAGAAAATGGACATAATTCATGATGAAGACTATATTTCAACGTGGATGCCAATCTTCAGACATCAAGTGATGACATCCCACTCACCGCCCCATCAACATCATCATCAACAGCAACAGTCACCTATGAGGCAGAGTCTGACGACAATGATGACTGTGGCGAACCTGCAAAGGTGATCACCAGCAGAGAAGTCTTAGCATGCGTGCAAAACATTAAACTCCTACTGTTTGCAGGTTGGCGCTTCCAGTGACTCTCTCGTTCATCCACTTTCTGTGTTCACAGAAGCCCTTCACACACACTTGGCTAGTGCAAAGACTCAAACCACAATCCCCCATTTCTTCAATAAGAGGACCAATCAGAAAGATGAGAAAAATGGCAGAAAAGACAGGGAGGATAGTGACACAGGAAGACAGAGTGACATAGGCATTCAGAGTGACACAGGAAGACAGAGTGACATAGGCATTCAGAGTGACACAGGAAGACAGAGTGAGGGACATAGGCATTCAGAGAGTGACACAGGAAGACAGAGTGACATAGGCATTCAGAATGACACAGGAAGACAGAGTGACATAGGCATTCAGAGTGACACAGGAAGACAGATAGGACATAGGCATGCAGACAGTGACACAGGAACAGACAGAGTGACATAGGCATGCAGAGTGACACACAGGAGTGAGACAGAGTGACATAGTCATGCAGAGACCCAGAGTGACATAGCATGCAGAGCAGAGTGACACAGGAAGACAGAGTGACATAGGCATGCAGGGTGACATAGACATGCAGAGTGACATTGTCATGCAGAGTGACATAGGCATGCAGGGTGACATAGGCATGCAGAATGGCATAGACATGCAGAGTGACATTGTTATGCATGCAGAGTGACATAGGCATGCAACGTGACATAGGGATGCAGGGTGACATAGGCATGCAGAGTGACATAGGCATGCAGGGTGACACAGGGATGCAGGGTGACACAGGAAGACATAGTGTTGATAGTGACGATGTAAATATTACAGGTTTTGATTCTCCTGAGCCACAGGTATTTACACCAACAAATGAAAGATGGCGTCTCAGATCATCACATTGTCTTCGTCTTCCCGTACCCCCAGTTGTTGCCATTTCGACCCTCAAAGTCCAAGCTCTCCAAACCGCTCTCAACCAATAGAATCATTGGGGAC
>JADBJO010009209.1:45000-50000 GCA_016801955.1 Conus betulinus
CCCA
This sequence comes from Conus betulinus, assembly GCA_016801955.1. Lineage (NCBI taxonomy): Eukaryota > Metazoa > Mollusca > Gastropoda > Neogastropoda > Conidae > Conus > Conus betulinus. The sequence continues at coordinate 45,005 of JADBJO010009209.1, forward strand.
AAATAGTCTTTTTCCCACTTGTATTCTGTTTGTATAAAAAGACTGGTTCCGCAAGGAGTCATCATAAGGAGTCTCACAGTTAACTTTGTAGAAAAATTGTTTGTAAGCCATAAATACCTCTGTCCAAAATACATTTGATTTACAGAAGGAAGAAAAGTATTTCTGGTCCATATTTCTCAATATCGCTTAAAAGTGGAAAGTTAGATGTTGTAATAGTTTTCCATTTGTGGTGTGTAGTCTGAACTTTTTGCAGCCACGTCAATTTTAGGAAGCAGCAAACGTTTTAATTCTGGTAGTCCAAGACCACCGTTTTGGATACTTTTGTGAGCAGTTTTTCTATTTATTTTGTCTGGCTTTTTATTCCACACAAATTTGTAACAGTAATTTTGTAAAGTCTGAAAAAAAAAGTGTCAGGTGGGTTAGGTAGTAATATCCACAAATGGATGAGTTTTGATAAAATAAGCGATTTTAAAACTGCCACTCTGCCCAAAGGGGTTAGTTGTCTTCTCACCCAAACCTAAACAAATGTTTCACGTCCGCTAATTTTTCAGAATAATTAATAATAATTAATATCTATACAGTTTTGCAAATCGTTGGTAAACCAGATTCCAAGAATTTTGAATTTTTGTGGGTTCCACTCCATACCTAAATGGTCCATGTAACGAACAGCAGAATGTTTACAGCTCCCCAACCAAACAGCGCTAGTTTTTCCAGGATTCATATATAACCCCGATATTCGACCAAACATTTCCAATACGTTTATACATGTTTCAAATGATTTTCTGTCGCCTGCTAAAAGAAATTCCGTGTCATCTGCATACTGAGAAAGTTTATGTTCGACTGTATCTATAACTATTCCACCTATGTTTTCATTTTCTCGAATCATTAATGCTAGAATTTCAACACATAATAGGAATAGATATGGCGATAGTGGATCACCTTGTCTGCATCCGCGGTCTATCTCAAACCAACTAGAAACTTGACCATTAACAAGGACACATGAGTTAATATTTTTATAGAATGTTTCAATCCATTTGCAGAAGCCCTGTTGAAAACCAAACGCTTTCAATACTTTAAACATAAAATCCCAGCTCACTGAATCGAAATGCTTTCTCAAAGTCAATGTTTAATAAAAGCCCTGGTAAGTTGTGTTCTTCTAAATAAGCAATAGTGTCGTAAATGAGCCTAATGTTATCTCCTATGTATCTACTCTTAACAAAACCTGTTTGATCCTCATTAATGAGACCAGCTAACACACTTTTTAAACGGTTGGCTATACACGATGACCCTATTTTATATACAACATTTAACAACGATATTGGTCTCCAGTTCTTCACAAAGTGTCTTGGTTTATCTCCCTTTGGTATACATACAATTAGTCCCTGTCTTTGAACACAAGAAAGCTCCCCCCTTCTAAACCCGGCATTTAAAGCTCTGACAACAAAAACCCCTATTCTGCTCCAAAAACACTTAAAAAATTCTGCTGTGAAACCATCAGTGCAGGACTTTTGTTGTTTTTCATGTTCTTTAATGCAATACATGACTCCTCCAGTGTGATTTCACCTTCTGAATTATTTGCATCGTCACGATCTAAATGTGGAATATATACAATGAGTTCATCCAAATCACAGTCGTCAACTTCACATTTTTTGTACAATGATTCATAAAAACCTTGAACCTCGTGAAGAATCTCTGTTTGGTCATTTAGAATATTGCCATGGTTATCAATTAATCTAGTCATACTCTTACTTATGAAATGTCTTTTTTCTAGGTTACAGAAATAGTTCGTCATTTTTTCCCCTTCAGCTATCCACCTAGCCCTCGATCTTAACAGTACCCCTTCTATTCTTTTCTCTCGAATAACCTTTAGCCTTTCCTTCTTTAACTCTAAAGCTTTGATCTCTTCTTCGTCTTTTGTCTCTTTTCTTTCGAGCCGTTGTATGTCTTGCTGTATTTTACGTTCCTCTTCATTCGTGGTTTTCTTCTTCATAGTTGCGTATGAAACAGTTTTGGACCTAAGCTTCATCAGTAAAAAATCTAGAAATAAATCATCAGAAATTGTAAACTGTAATTCGTTCAGAGGAATCGTGTGTACTGCTTCACTTGCATAAGGGCTTACAGCGTATTCTTGTTTGACATTCTCAATTTCTTTGTTATTTCATCCAGATAGTCCTTGTCCTTTAATAATGACGAGTTAAATTTCCAAAAAGTATTACTCTTAATCTTTTTACAAAACCGTAACCTTAACACAATCATGGAGTGGTCTGTTCTATACCCACACTCAATGACTACGTCATCGACAAAGGAAACAACGTGATCTGATATGAGAAAGAAATCCAGCCATGCTTGTTGGAAAGGATTATTCCTTCTCCAGGTATTTCTATGACAATCCTGATTGAAGTCTCTCCAAATATCATTTAATTCTAAAATTTGTTGTGTTTTTTGTTTCTGTTGATGACTCATCTTTCATAACTTCTCTGTCTTTGTCTCCCATACCCAATCTCTTGCTCGTTTCTTCTTTGTCTCCGTTTCATGTCTGTTCGTCCGTTTTCTTTTTTTCTTTCGTCTTCTCCTCACCCCCCACCCCCCTTTGCCGCAGGCCCAACCATCATCAACTTTTTTGCTTTACTCCCGTTCCCCCCCCTTTCAGCCTCTCTACTTCTCCCCCAAGTCCTATGTGTTTGTCTCGTCTGAGACTCTTTCCCCCTCCCCCTCCCCCTCCACACACATCCCAGCCCACCACCTCCCTCCCCTTCCCTCCCCCCACCCCCGAAATCTGTCTCCTTCCACTCACACCAATTTACCTTTGTCTCTCTGTCTCTCTCTCTGTTTGTCTCTGTCTGTCTGTCTGTCTGTCTGTTCGTCTCTCTCTCTCTCTCTCTCTCTCTCCCTCTCTCTCTCTCTCTCTCTCTCTCTCTCTCTCTCTCTCTCTCTCTGAGTATGAAGTGGACATGTGAGTGTAAAAAAAAAAAAACAAACTGTCAGCATATATTCATGTTCCACTTAATTCGCTGATAATAATAATATATACGTCGTTTCTTTCTTTCTTTTCTTTCTCTTCTTTCTTTCTTTCTTTCTATCTATCTATCTATCTTTCTTTCTTTTTTTTTCTTCTTTGTTCCTTCCTGCCTGCCTTCCTTTCTCTTTTTTTTTTTCTTTTTGTTCACATTTGTCGGTAATGATATATGCATGTATTACTTCATCCGTCTTATTCGGGAATATCAACTGATTAAAAAAAGAAAAAACACTTATATGAGATGGAATAAGAATTTCTTTGCTATCATAGGAATCACGCAATATTATTTGGACACGGAGCTCTAATTAATCATATTGTCTACAATGTGTTCCGATGATCTTGAGTTAAAACTTCAAGTTTTCAGCTTGTTCGAACTAACGTAACTGACATTGATCTAAGGAACTATCGCTGTTCAACAAGCTATTAGAATTATCATACATCCTGACGACTGGAGAAAGCAATCATGGGATAGTTCGTTATTGCTTCATCAAAAACAAAAAAACAAACAAACAAACAAACAAAAACCCCGCAGTTTTCACTCGTTCCAGTGTCGTTATTATCTTCATAACATACATTTGTGTTATTCTCCGTTCAAATTTTCATCGTCCATTTGCAATGTCATCAGCTTCTCTTTTATCGTTCATTTGCAATCTCATTAGCATCTCTTTTATTGGTTTTTTAAAATCTCATTAGCTTCTCTTTTATTGTCCATATTCAATTTCATTAGCTTCTCTTTTATCGTCCATTTGCAATCTCGTTTGCTTCTCTTTTATCCTTCATTTGCAATCTCATCAGCTTCTGTTTTTATCGTTCATTTGCAATCTCATCAGCTTCTGTTTTTATCGTTCATTTGCAGTCTCATCAGCTTCTGTTTTCATCGTTCATTTGCAGTCTCACCAGCTTCTGTTTTTTATCGTTCATTTGCAATCTCATCAGCTTCTGTTTTTATCGTTCATTTGCAATCTCATCAGCTTCTGTTTTTATCGTTCATTTGCAGTCTCATCAGCTTCTGTTTTCATCGTTCATTTGCAGTCTCACCAGCTTTTCTTTTCATGTTCGCCTTTTGTCTTTCTAAAAGTTAACTATTCCATTGTTCTTCATTTCATACACGTTTGTAGTTGGATAGACCCCCCCCTAAAACGAATACATATTTACATCTTAGCAGCTCGCCATCGACCGTGTATTCACTCATTTATGGAAGGAGCTATCTTGAAGCGACTCTCAGAAACTGGCCTCTCTTCGATGGCGAATTTCAGCTGGTGATTCGACTGATAATCTGAATGATCAGTCTGCCAAAGTTGTTGTATCAACATCACTTCAAAGGCCCTTCAACAGCAGCTGGCCCAATTCCTTCTACGAACAGCACGCCACAATTCCTATGTGAACAACGGAACAAATTTCCTATACAAGCCCGTCAAGCTCCCCATGGTAAGAACCCTACACAGATGAACATTCCCACAAATCGGGTACATGAACAGCTTGCCAATTTTTTTTTGTCATTGCCAAATTCCTTAGATTGACAGTGACCTCACATCCCTGTATTCGCGTTCTGTAACAATCTATATATGAACAGCTTCCCAAAGTCACTATTGATAGCCTGCCAAAGTCCCCATGTCTACAGCTTGTGAATCCCTTTATGAATCCTACTCATGTCTTCCACGAACAGACTGACAACGTCCGTATGCCAACAAAAGATCATATTTCAATGGATTGCCAAAGTCTCTGATTTAACATTTTGCTGAAGTCTTTCTATGAGCATCTTGCCAAAGCCCCTAAATGATGAGACCGTAAGTCCCTATAAAAACAGGTATCAACTTGCCAAAATCTCTATGTCAATAGCTGACTAAATATTAACAGCTTGCCAAAATCTCTCTTTAAACAGCTTGGCAAAGTCCTCTGGTCAGTCGCTTCCCAAAGTCCCTCTACCAACAGTTCGCTAAAACTTCAATACGGATCAATAATTCGGGTACTTCCCCCCGA
>JADBJO010009209.1:65000-72500 GCA_016801955.1 Conus betulinus
CATGAATGAAAGTCTTTGTTTCTTTGGTTTCTTATTGTGTTTGTTTGATTGTTGTTTTTGTTTTCAAGGTCTGATAACTAAGCAATACCATTGTGAAATCACTTATCAAGACAAACTGCTCCTCGCCCGTCTGGTTTCATCCGCCTAAAGTTTCTTATCACTCACCCCACCCCCCCACCTTGTACATTCTTTTCATGCTCTCTCTGTCTGTCTGTCTGTCCTCTCTGAGAGAGAGAGTGAGTAAGTGAGTGAGTGAGACAGGCAGACAGACAGACAGACAGACAGACAGAGCGCGTAAAGTGGAAATAAGGGTGTAAGAGAAGCGATGTGAATATTTGTGTTGCACTTCTTGTTTGTTGATAGTTCATTAATAATGTATTGTAGGGTTCAGATAGTTCATTAATAATGTATGTAGGGTTCAGATAGTTCATTAATAATGTACTGTAGGGTTCAGATAGTTCATTATAATGTATTATAGGGTTCAGATAGTTCATTAATAATGTATGGTAGGGTTCAGATAGTTCATTAATAATGTATGGTAGGGTTCAGATAGTTCATTAATAATGTATGGTAGGGTTCAGATAGTTCATTAATAATGTATGGTAGGTTCAGATAGTTCATTTAATAATGTATTGTAGGGTTCAGATAGTTCATTGATAATGTATTGTAGGGTTCAGATAGTTCATTGATAATGTATTGTAGGGTTCAGATAGTTCATTAATAATGTATTGTAGGGTTCAGATAGTTCATTAATAATGTATTGTAGGGTTCAGATAGTTCATTAATAATGTATTGTAGGGTTCAGATAGTTCATTAATAATGTATTGTAGGGTTCAGATAGTTCATTAATAATGTATTATAGGGTTCACAGTGAGGTGACTGCAGGAGGAAATTTAAACAAATTTCATGAATAATTTAAAGTAATTCCGCCGGGCTAACATGCACAAACAAATTACCAGACAAAACACGACGCGTTTCGACCGCTTAGGTCTTCTTCATGTAAGACAAGTAACATTGAAGACAATTAAAATGAAGAACGAGCAATCATTTATCTTCTCCAATTCGGCGCATGATGGGCGTGGAATGAAAAGTCCCCATGTCTGCAGCTTGTTATACACTTTGTGAATCCTACTGAAAATCTAAACGAGCAGACTGCCAATGTCCACATGCCAACAAGAGTTCATATGCCAACGGATTGCCAACGTCTGTATATGAACAATTTGCCAGAGTCTTTATATGAACAGCTTGCTGCCAAAGTCCCTACGTGAGAAGACTGCTGAAGTCCCTTTGTCTACAGGTTGCTTAATTCCCTGTCTCAACAGCTGGCCAAAGACCCTCATTTAACGGCTTGCCAAAGCCCCTCTGTTAACAGCTGGGTCAGTCCTTATATCAATATCTTGCCCAACATCAATATCTTGCCAAATATCAATAGCTTGCCAAACATCAATAGCTTGCCAAAGTCGCTCCCTTGACAGCTTGTCAAAGTCCTTATATCAATATCTTGCCAAACATCAATAGCTTGCCAAAGTCGCTCCCTTGACAGCTTGTCAAAGTCCTTATATCAATATCTTGCCAAATATCAATAGCTTGCCAAAGTCGCTCCATTGACAGCTTGTCAAAGTCCTTATATTAATATCTTGCCAAACATGAATAGCTGCCAAAGTCGCTCCCTTGACAGCTTGTCGAAGTCCTTATATCAATATCTTGCCAAACATCAATAGCTTGCCAAAGTCCCTCTGTTAATGACCTGTATAGCTTACCCAAATCAACAGCTTGCCAAAATCATTCTGCTGACCGTTTTGTCAAAGTCCTGATATTGACATCTTACCCAAATCAACAGCTTGCCAAAGTCATTCTGTTGACAGTTTGTAAAAGTCCTCATGTTGACATCTTATCAAAATCAACAGTTTGCCAAAGTCATTCTGTTGACCGTTTGTCAAAATCCTGATGTTGTCATTTTACCCAAATCAACAGCTTCCCAAAGTCATTCTGTTGACCGTTTGTCAACGTCTTGATGTTGACATCTTACCAAATATCAATAGCTTGCCAAAAGTCATTCTGTTGACAGTTTGTCAAAGTCCTGATATTGACATCTTACCAAATATCAATAACTGCCAAAGTCATTCTGCTGACCGTTTGTCAAAGTCCTGATATTGACATCTTACCAAATACCAGTAGCTTGCCAAAGCTCCTCTGTTATAACAGGCATTCAAAGTCCCTGCATCAACACTTACAGAAGCTACTGTACCCCAGCTCGCCAAACGTACTATATTAACAGGCTTCCCAACACTGTCACAGTGAGAGTGCCAATACACCACACATGAGAACATTAACAAACCCAGACACTTTTGCATCAAGCGCCAAAACACTAAAATCAGCTAGCATATGTCCGTTTGTAAGAGAACATATTGACAATGCATGGTGTGTAAGAGACTGGTTGGAAAAAAAAAAAAAAACAGCTAGTAGTGGAAAAAGTGGTTTTTTTTTTTTTCGCTTTTTTCCGTTTTTTTTTTTCAGATGAATAGGACAATGTGATTCATCAAAAAATATAGAGGGGATTTCGGCCCCAAGAGAAAAAAAAAGAATGAAAGGAAAGAAAGTCACCGCCTTAGGTGCTCCATTGAACCGATAACTGATGCCACAACAACAAGAAATTAACAGGCTTCCAAAGACCCGCTAACAACAACTTCCAACACTCTCTGGATCAACAGCCTGAAAAAGTCCCTGGTCCAGCAGCTTGCCTAAAAAAAAAAAACTATATTCAATGCTGAATTCTCGAATTTGTGGCCTGTTCTGATCGTGCTGATGACGTATGTTCACGCCTTACTGTACGTCAGTGTTCCAAAACGTGACGGCATCGTGTGTGGAAAATTAGAGTCTTTTGTTTTTCAGTTTCCTCATTCGTCACCCTATTGGAAGCCAGATATCTTTCCATGTTCATCGCGATAATGAATCTTCAACTCAAGAGTATATGATGACGGTCTCAAATTTGAGAGAGAGAGAGAGAGAGAGAGAGAGAGAGGAGAACACAAAGACAGAAAGGGGACAGACAAAGGGGAAACAGAGATAGAAACAAACAGCAAAAGAGACAGATACTTCCAAAGGTGGGAATAGCGGTGGTAGTGGTAGTGGTGGTGGTGGTGGTGGTTGTGGTGGTGGTATTGATGTAGTAAGGGTGTGGTGATGGTAGCGATGGTGGAAGATGTGATGATGGCGACGGTGGCGCACGGGTGTGGTGGCCGTGGTGATCTTACAGAGGGACGGCATTTCCGGCTGTAAGCCTGTTGGTCTCTAACTGTCACTCGTTTTCCTGTAGGCGTCGAACTTAGTAAGTATACATCAAAGAGAGAGAGAGAGAGAGGAGAGGGAGAGAGAGAACTGATAATGTATTGAACGAGGATATTTATGTTTTACATGTCCGTTTCAAGGGTAGAGAGGGAGAGAAGAGACAGACAGACAGACAGACAGAATGTAGGAGAGAGACAGAGGCAGAGAGATGGTGAGAGTGCGGGGGGGGGGGGGGGGGGGAGATACAGCCACACTGAAACAGATAATGTATTGAAGGAGGATATTTATGTTTACTTGTCCATTACAAGGGCATAAAGCAAAACATGTTGATCTGTTTCTAGTAATCCACCATCAACATTTCGAAGTCAGCTTTAATCATAATTCATCATCCATTTGCTGTAAGCAGTCGTACTAATCAACCTGATTGTATACCATCGGTCGTCCTCCATCCTAGGTCATCATTTTCATCTTGTAGCCGGGACAGACCTGGAACATGTACATCAAGGAATAGAGGGAAACACAGGAGCAGCTTCACATGGAAAAAGTACGCTTACACTTCCTGTTCATAACAACAGATAACTCCCCATGAAAACTCGCTTACCTGTCCAACTGCTCATAACAACAGATAACTCCCCATGAAGATTCGCTTACCTGTCCAACTGCTCATAACAACATATAACTCCCCATGAAGATTCGCTTACCTGTCCAACTGCTCATAACAACATATAACTCCTCATGAAGATTCGCTTACCAGTCCAACTGCTCATAACAACATATAACTCCTGAAGATTCGCTTACTCGCTCACCTGTCATAACTGAAAGGTTAACATCGTGTCCGGGAAAACTCGGCATGGCAAGGAGTGTGTGCATGCAGTGTGTGACCGCATGTTCAGTGTTAACCATATAACAGTTCATGGAAGGTATGTAGCGAACAACTTTGTAACAACATTTTCATGAAAACTCGCGTGATGGGGGCCCATATAACTCCACAGGGAAAGACACGTGGTGGAGAACCCCAGCTTTGGCTACAACGGACTAAAGAAAACTGGAGTGTTGTGACAGACATGAGCTACCTCTATCAAAATCAGGAAGAAAACAATTTGAATATGTATGCCTGCTAGTAATTTATCCGATAAAGTCCGAGAAGATAAAATGTACATGACAATTCCTCCGATTAGAGAAGAATCAATTTACGAGCACACATAGCGTTCAAACACTTGCAGTTGTAAGCGCAAAAAAGTACATTTGCAAAATGTGAACAAAACTGATTGGAAACAAGGCTCTGCCCATGGCAGTGTAAATTGACTGAACTATAAGATTTCGTCATGGGCGAAAAAAAAATGGCTTCAAGTATGATTTTGCCAATGGCAAAAAGAAAGGGAAATACAAGTTCCTAAGCGTGGGGCTGAACAGACTGCATTTGTGGTCTCTGTACACAGAGTGACAATGACTGATGAAGGTGTGCAAGGAAAAACATGCTGCTGGTGAAGAGTGTGAGCGTGTAAAACTAACAAGCATACCAAGATGTATAAAAGATCCAATGATATGTATTGCAAGACAAACAAATAGAGGAAGTCACAAAACAAAGGAAATTATTTCAAACAAAGAAGCTGAGCAGCCATCTAAAGGCACATGCTGTCTTGTGCGGGACATGCGTGCTTCCAGTGGTTGGGCATTCGCATCTCCGACCTACTTCTCTTAGCAAATCGGGTACAAGGTCACTTCAAGCATTCGCTGTGCTGTGTAGAGGGAGGAACGACAGGTGTAATGCCCTATCACGTAATTGTGTTTTAGGAGACATTTGATGTCCACCATTGCGTTTAGGAATGATACGTTGTTGCATATTTTTACCAGAATTTTTTTTTAAAAAAACGCAATCTTTTCTCCATTTTTTGTTGAAAAAAAAAAAAAAAAAATCGCTTCAAAGAACGTAGGTACAAGGCCTAGCAGACGATTAACCGCGCAAGTATCATCGTTAAGCTGGCGAGACTCAGCCCTTGGGGGGGGGGGGGGGGGCGACAAAGCGATCAGAACTTGGTAAATTTGTTCTACAAAATAATGTGGAGAATGAGGGGCGACAGAAGGGCGTGACGCCAGTCAACCCAGGTAGGACAAACCTCTTCCTAGTGTGCTCGCTGATGTTGACCTTCGGTGCTTCCACGGTGCCAGCGAGCGCTGATATCGGTCACCAACAGAAATCAGAGAAGCATGAGGATCGACATAAACGGCAGGCGTCAAACCGTGAGTTTGCTTCTGCCACCCACCCTGGTTTATTAGAAGCGGGTTTCTTCTGCTACCTGCTTTGTTTCCTTTCCCTTCTTTGAGTCTTTCCAGGTGGGTGGGGGGGGGGGGGGGGGGGGTATACGACCTCCTAGGGCAGAAGAGAGACTGGAACTGAAAGGATCATTGTGTAGTCGGCGGTGTATTGTGACAATGAATGGAAGTCATCAGTAAGAAAGCAGCAGTGGTCACCATGAGTCACGACCTGGGGAACGCCCACAGAGTCGGGTATTGAGTACAATGATGTACCAACAATACCACGCATGAAAGCGTCAGTGGCTTCGAAAACTATTGGCATGGAAACTTTGCTTGGAATTAAGGAGCTCAGCTGCAAGGGCACCACAGACAGAGCTGGAGGGAAATGTGCTCACAACAGCTGGTCAGAGCATCAAAAGGATTGATTTACACAGAGAGACGGACAGACCGATAAATAGACAGACAACATACAAGACGAAAAATACAGAGAGAGAGAGAGAGAGAGAGAGAGAGAGAGAGAGAGAGAGAGAGAGAGAGAGAGAGAGAGGAGAGAGAGAGAGACTCGGATAAGTTATTCACGTTGAAGGTCGTAGCCCCTCGTGAAGCGGGTCGCATTTTAATTACAGTCATCATCTTAGCACCCCAGCAACTGCACGCAAGCATAACTAATACTTATTCAGAATGCTACTGTATGACAGAATGAATGCTCGCAGCCTGAATGCTTTGAATGAATTAACTGACAAATGTTTAACAGTTTGCTCATGAGTACATGCCAGAAGAAGTGCCAATCTAAACTGCAGAGAGAGAGAGAGAGAGAGAGAGAGAGAGAGACTGAGAGAGAGAGAGACTCATTCACACAGACACAGACACAGAGACAGAGTCAGACTCAAAGTCAGAGTCAGAGACGAGAGAGAGAGAGAGAGAGAGAGAGAGAGAGAGACAGACAGACAGACAGACAGACAGACAGACAGACAGACAGAGAGTATGAGAGAGAGAGATAAGAGAGGGAGGGGAGAGAAGAGGAAGAAAGAGACTGACAGACAGACAGACGGACAGAGACAGAGACAGACAGGGAGACAGAGACAGACAGAGAGAGAAAGATAAAACCAGAATCGGAGACAGACAGGAAGACAGGCAAAAGCAGGCTGGTCATCAGATACTACTGAAAGTAAATAAACGGGTATAAAAGAGGATGCGTGAGTGATGCCAATGGTGAATGCTTGAGAACTGTTGTGATGCTGGCCGAGACTGTGGAGGTGCTGTTACTACCGTTAATGTTGACGATGGGGACGTGTGGTGGTGACGGTGACACTGGTTTGTGGATGGATGGGACGGTCAATAGTCGTACTGATGGTGACGAAGGGACGGTATTTCCGGTGGTAAGCTTGTTAGTCTCTGACTGGCTGTCACGTTGTTTCCCTGGAGGCGTAAGCTTGGAAACGTGTACACCAAGAGCAGAGAGACAGACAGACAGACAGACAGATATACAGACAGACAGAGATTGTCAACAGGATGGATTCAGAAACACAGCGAGTGACAAAGAAAAGAGATACAGTAACAGAAAAAATCGAGCGTGAAGAGAGAGAGAGAGAGACAGACAGACAGACAGACAAGTAGAGACAGACAGAAAATGAGACGAAGACAGAGATATAGGCGGACAGACAGATTGAAGGACAGAGACAGACAGACAGACAAATAGACAGACAGACAGACAGAGAAATAGAAAGAGACAGACAGGCAAAAGAATGTTGGTCGTGAGAAACGACCGAAAGAGAATAAAATGGGGGTAAGAGAGGAGCAGAGTGAGTGGTAGAGGTGATGGTGGCGTGACAATGGTTATGTTGGTGGTGGGGAGGGTGATGGTGTTGCTGCTACTGCTGATGCTGATGGTGGGGACGGTGGTGGTGATGGTGACAGTGGTCTGTGGGTCGTAGTGATGGTGACAGTGGTTTGTGG
>JADBJO010009210.1:7500-12500 GCA_016801955.1 Conus betulinus
GAACGTAGAGGATGATTTTTTAGTCAAATCAACTGATATTTCTTCTGATATAAATCCCCAAACTATTCTTATCATAACATCAGAATCAAAATATTATGGGGAAAAAGTGTTTTCTTTTTACACCGATTCTGTTGATGTGTTTTCTTGGATTATGACGATGATGATTAGTTGTTCAAAAAAAGGAAGGATTCAGAGGACATTCATATGCTGTATTCGATTGAACTTAGAGTGGGGTTGAAACATATTTACTTGAAAAGTAACGAAGAGAAACGAAAGACAAGAAAATGACATGCATGGGGCTGGGTGTGCAGTGATTGCCTTTTGAAGCTGCAGCAGAAAAGAACCTTGTTTCACTCATGACACGGTGTGGGCTTGGTTAACTGGGTAGGTGATCCCTTTCCGAAACAAACAGTTAAGAAAGGCTGGAGATTTTGGAAAAAAACAAAAATAGAACCGGAAGAAAAAAGCATCAAAACGACTCGAAAATGGAAAGAAAGAAAAATGCTAAAGCAACCGAAAGAAGAAAAACTGACACAAACACAAACGAAAACATGCAAGAAGTTGAAAAGGGCAAACTTTGAGAGAGAGAGAGAGAGAGAGCGATAGAGAGAGAGAGAGAGACAGAGCAGAGACAGAGACAGATAACAGAGAGAGAGAGACACCCCACACACACCAGTTGGACCACACACCACACCACACACCCACACAGCACACCACACAGAGATCGAGAATAAGAGAGAGAGAGAGAGAGAGATAGAGAGAGAAGAGATAGAGGAGAGAGGAGATCAAGAATTACAGTTAGATTCGCACCCACTACAAAAGAAGATGAATGACAGGGGTATCAGATCGTGGAAGAGAAGGAGTGAGGGTTGTGGTGGGGTTGTGGGGGTGTGGTGATGGGGGTAGGATGAGGAGCGCCGGTGAGAGATCAGAGGCATCCTCTCCTTGGTTCTCTGCCTTTCTCCCTGTCATCTCCGCTGGAAGTATTTGCTAGGGGCCCATGACCTACCACTGATTAATTAACCTGCAAATGCTTCACGACGTTGTGGTCATGCGGCAGCTGACCCCCCACATGCAACCGTCCAGTCTTTGACACAACTTTTCTTGCAACTCTGAGTTCCAGAGTCAGCCTGCTGATCGCATGGAAATCAACACTATAACCCTGATGCGCAGGGTAACTGATAATTACGATCAATCGTTTACATGCGTTTTTTCATTGCTTCCTCCGGGAGCTAAGCTCATCTCATTTTGAATGACGCTGATTCAAGTTTACGAGCGTCGTGCTAAATACCTTACCATCCTGCAGAATGCAACCGATATAGTTGTGATCGACGGTACAGAGAGAGATAGAGAGTATAGAGAGAGAGAGAGGAGAGAGAGAGAGAGAGAGAGAGAGAGAGAGAGAGAGAGAGAGAGATCCCCACTATTGCGAAACTTTTTTCCTCACATTTGTATTCCCCTTTCACTTCATTTTTTGCCCTTTCCACTTGGGAACAAATCCACCAGCAGCACAGTCTGTATTCCCCCCCCTCTTACTCTCATTTTCCCGCTTTTCCCTTGTCCCTACCCTTTGCCCCCTCCCCCCCCCCCCCCCCCCCCCACCCCCACCACCTTCTCACCCAATTTCTACTAGTTCTTTCACTTTTCCGTTTCCCACCCCTTATATCTCATTGCCCTCCTAAGACACCAATACATATCTCCTTTTTCCCTCGCCCTCCTCACCCCCCCCCTCTGCCCCCCCCCCCCCCCCCCCCCCCCCCCGCCTCCCCCCCCTCCTCAGACTGCTATGTTTCTTGTGGTCAGATATAAATGAAGACTTTTCTTTTTTTTCTCTCTAACACTCTTGGCTCTATACTTTTTGTAAGTGTGTAATGAGGAAACAGAGATTTTCTTACAGGCTTTTTGTTTGCCTGCCAAGCTGACCTTCTGCACTGCCGTACAGTGTCTGGTTATGTAATATAAAGGATTAAAAACAAAATAAGGGAAAAAGAGGAAAGAAAGAAGAAAAAAAAAAAGAAAGAAAGGAAAAAGAAATACCAGACACACAGAAAGGCAGGGAGAAAGAAATGAAAATGAAGACAAGAAAATAGACAAAAAACTGGGAAAGAGAGAATTGAAAAAAGCGAGAAAGAAAAGACATCGGCAGTTACAGCTACAGAAGAGGCTAACATTCGATAACGAAAAATATCAGGCACGAGACTGAAAATGAGTCGGATTGCTGAGATACTAAAAACAAATGTGAAAATAGGAAAGACTTTACTGAACAGATATTTGACTGGTAAAAAAAATCAAGTGCCTAGCTGGACACACACAGACACACAGACACACAGACACACACACACACACACACACACACAACACCACACACACACACACACACACACACACACACACCACACACACTGACTGACTGAAACCAATTTATTGTCAGATTAACTCAAAGACACACAGACACACAGACACACAGACACACACACACACACACACACACACCCACACACACACACACACACACACACGCACATATATACAACACACGCGCGTGAGCGCGTGCGCGCACGCGCGCGCCCCTGTGTGTGCGTCCATGCGTGCATGCGTGCGCAGGCGCCTGTGTGTGTGTGTGTGTGTGTGTGTGTGTGTGTGTGTGTGTGTGTGTGTGTGTGTGTGTGTGTGTGTGTGTGTGTGTGGTGTTGTGGTGTGTGACAACATGCACGCACGCACTCTCTAATAGCCATCTTGGGAGTATTGTATTCTGTATTTTTATGTCAGATATTTGTGAGGCCTGAAGATTTTTTTGTTTAAGTCACTAAATATCTTTCGTAGCGTGGATTAGGCAAGCATTAATCTGGCCGTTAGTTTATATTTTCCGTGTATTTAAGTTTATTTTTGGTACACTTAAGAGCGTAGAATCAAAATTTCAAGGAAAATGTAATATAACATGCGTTGCCTTTTTTAATGCAATATATCACTTTTGACACAGAACGACGTTAGTTGATGTGAATGTGTTCGTATTGAGATGGATCACAGTTCGTTGAAATACCTTCATTCAAACGATGAAATCAAAGATGACACTTGAAAGGAATGACCTGGACAGAAATGTCCATATCTACCTCGCATTAAATGGAATGGACATCTTTTATGATTTGTTGCTCTCATAGGCGTGGTTAACTAAAATTCAGCTGTATTCAAAAGAAAAAATAAGATAGAAAAGAAAACACAATGAACTGAAGAAAGAAAGATACTGAAAATGGTTGATAAAAGTAAAACAGAAGACGGAATATAAAAAAAACGGAAGAAAATTTGACAAAAGAAAAAAAGGATACAAAAAAGCGAACAGAAACCATGAACAGAAATAAAAAAGGGAAGAGGGAGTGGGGGGGGGGGGGGGGGGGGGGGGGGGGGGGGGGTGGGGGGGGCTCGAAAAACATGGACAGAAAGAAAAGAAGAAAGAACAAAAGAGTACGAAAAGAAAGAAAGAATGAAAGAAATAAAGACAGAAATGTCCGTTACAGTGGAATAAGACAGGGAGGAAGGGGTACAGAAGAGGAGAAGGGAAAGATGAGAGGGGATGTTGGGTGAATGGAGGGGGTGGGGGGGGGGGGGGGGGGGGGGGGGGGGCGGGGGGGGGCGAGGAGGGAATCCTCCCCTTAAATTCAGTCTTACTCTCCGTTTTCCACTTACGTAATCTGCATGGGTCCATGGTTTCTCTCTCCTGTACCCTTCCCTTTCTACTCCAGGCGGGCGGTCCTTCTACGTCCACTCTCCCCATTCTTCTGTACCGCCGGTCAGCCTGATGACCTAAACGATATAATCGTATATAACTACACACGAAACCGACCACCTTACACTGTTTGATGAACACTTGCCGAGATCTTTCAAAAGGTATCATGGAATACGAAAGAATGTGAAAACGCTGCTCGGAACTGGCAAACACGGACGCGCAGGATAGCTGGCATACTGTCGTAAACATGGTTTTTCATTACTCTTTCGGGAACCGACCCCGTTTCAGCTGTATCACGCAAACTGAATTTTACCAGCGGTCGTGTTTACTGCCCTGAACACCCTTCGCAATGCAAGATAAATTATGGCTCGGAGAGAGAGAGAGAGAGAGAGAGAGAGAGAGAGATGGAGAGAGAGAGAGACAGAGACCAAGAGACAGAGAGAGACACAGAGAGAGAGAGACAGAGAGACAGAGGAGAGAGAGGAGAGACGGGACAGAGACAGGCAGGCAGACAGACAGACAGACAGACAGACAGAATTACAGCGAGTCAGACAGAGAGGCCGAGCTCAGATGGCAGGCACAATAACATTCTCTTTACATTACAAAATCAAACATAGGCTACTGGCCCAAGTCAGCCATTTTCCATGTTTCTCATTACTGATTCACTAAACTAGCACTACATGCCAGCCATGCACTCTTCAGAATATAATGTTCGTTGATATCTCACAACCATCAGTGAAATTGAAACTTAATAATGCCAGGAATGAGAGAGGGAGAGAGAGAGAGAGAGAGGAGAGAGAGAGAGAGAGAGAGAGAGAGAGAGAGAGAGAGTACAGAGACAAGAGAGAGAGACAGAGACAGAGAAACAGAGATAGAGAGAGAGAGAGAGAGACGGGACGGACAGATGGACAGATAGACAGTACAGACAACAGACAGAAAGAGACACGGGTAGAAAAAACAATATCAGTGGCAATGATTCTTTGCATTACAAAGACAATTAAAACGTCAGATTCTTGACAGCACCAATGACCATCTAGATAAAACTGTACCTGTTTTTTTTGCCGAAGGTAAAACACTTTGGTAAGTAATTATCATTTTCAAAGAGGCCATTCTTTGCCGTTCGAAGAAACTGTTATTCACCAATACATAGGTTTGCAGGTGGTATTTTGAAGAAATAATTTGAAATTTGGTATTATCATAGGCAATGCAATTAAACACAAACTGTTTTTCATCTTTAGCAGCAATTGAGCACATGGGACAGCTAATCCCTGTCGTCGGT
>JADBJO010009210.1:57500-67500 GCA_016801955.1 Conus betulinus
GGAATAAATCAGATGACCCCGGCATGTCCACACCGCCAGGGTAGATAAACAGTAGAGCGTGTCCCCCCCCCCCCCCCCCCTCAAGTCATGCAAAACAGCGGTACCCTAGTGCCGGGTACATACACAGGCACGGTCAAGCGCGCAAAAAGATCACACATGGGGTTTAGCACTGCCAGAGGAAAATCACGCCGATGGAAACTACAACATCAGCAGTATGCACGGCGAGGGGGGCAGGCAGCATATCATGCTCCGGAAACAGTTATGACATCTGAAACATTGCCGAGGGATTTCCTGCAGGGAAATGGATGGCTGGAGTTGAGCAGGTAGCATTCCACATCAATTTTCCTCGACATATTGTGTATCTTTTTAACAGCGACACAGTTCACTTTCAAAACAAAATAAATATTGTTCTTCTTCGACCTAATTTCAAGCATATATATATATATATATATATATATATATACATATATATATATATATATATATATATATATATATATATATTATATATATATATATATAATATAATGAATATTGCTAAAAAGCCTAATATAATCTTAGAATAGCTCGACCCCTTGGGGAGCAACATCTGTTAAAATCAAATGTTTAAAAGGAGTATTAAAATATCTACAACGTTGTTTCCAGCAAGGCTCTCTTCAGGATGGACCATCCTGAAGACAGCCTTGCTCGAAACAACGTTGTAGATATTTAAATACCCATTTTACACATTTGATTTTAACGAATATCTATCTATCTATCTATCTATCTATCTATCTATCTATAATCAGGCAATGGACAGACTGATTGAATATATATATATATAATATATATATTATATATATATTATATATATATATATATATATATTATATATATATATATATATATATATATATATATATATGTACTGTATATATATAATCAGGCAATGGACAGACTGATTGACTGATTCAGTAATCAGATCTTTCAATGTAAACAGAGAAAAAAAACAAAACAGAAACGAAAACAAGGATGATCTGCTTTGTTTCAGTGAGTTCGTTTTCTCAAAGTTTTCGAAACTGTCTTCCCTCCATACATTTGTTGATTAGATTTCTTCGCCATGGTTTCTGGTTTCTTTCTTGCATTCGGATAGTTTATTCTGTACATGATTACAGTAGTCTAGACTGAGGATCCTTTGTCATGGTGAGGATGATGATGATGATGATGATGATGATGATGATGATGATGATGATGAATGATGATGATGATGATGATGATGGCGATAATGATGATGACGACGATGATGATGATGATAACGATGATGATGATAATAATTAATACTGTGAGTACTTATATAACCACATATCCTCGGTCAGGGACCAAGCGCCATAAGCCCCATACTACCTGAGTGGAGCCGAATGAAGATCTGTCTGATGGCAATAACCATAACATTTCCATGTCATTCAGTCGACATTTTCCATACCAGTGGACCCATGTGTTCGCTCATTCCATCGATTTTGCACAACGTACACACACACACACAACACACACACACGCACGCACACACACACACACACACACACACACACACCACACACACACACACACACACACTATATATGTCCTTTTGTCATGAACACCAACGGCCAATCTGTCCTTCTCTTCCGAAAGTTGGTGATGGAATAATGGAATAATAGTTTCCTGCAAGATTATACTTGCGTCCACTCACTTTTGAACGATCATCATTCCAGGTTAAAAAAAAAAAAAGGAGCGGGGGGGGGGGGGGGGGGGAGGGGTAGGGGGGGGGGGGAGGGGCGTCCAAAAATCCCCGGAATGAGAGCAGATGTGAGTATCTGAGCCAGAGAATTTGTGATTTAGAACATTCTTAGCGTAAACATGCATTACTTAACTATCTTACATTTTAATGCCAACTATAACGTTTTTTTGTTTTTTTTTTCAGTGCTGTAAATTTGTAAGATATCAGCACTACAGCATCCCTCAGAGAGAGAGAGAGATAGAGAGAGAGAGAGAGAGAGAGAGAGAGAGAGAGAGAGAGAGAGAGAGAGAGAGAGAGCGTGATGAAAGCAAGGCTGTTGAGTGTGACAAAAGCTGTCATCATAGTGGGGGCGCTTTGGTGGCAAGTCACACAGCGCGAGGAGTGAGAAAGTAGGACAGCACGTGCGGTGTGGAAAGAGGGAAACAAAAAATAATGGGAAAACAAAAGGAAAAGCAATGGTAAGCGCATATGGGCGTCTCTCTCTCTGTCTCTGTCTCTGTCTCTCTCTAGCTGTCTCTCTCTGCTCTCTCTCTCTCTCTGTCTCTCTCTCTCCTCTGTCTCTCTTTCTCTCTCCTCTCTTTGTTATCTCTGTATGTCTGTCGTCTCTTTCTCGTGTATTGTCTCTGTCTGTCTGTCTGTTCTGTCTGTCTGTCTGTCTGTCGTCTGTCTCTGTCTCTCGCTCTTCTCTCTCTTCTCTCTCTGTGATGTGCAATTGCACGCGTGTACGTATGCATTTGTGCGTGTGGTGTGTGTGTGGGGGGGGGGGGGGATGACTGGTGGGGGTTAGGGTTGTATGGGTATTTGGTTGTACGCAATGGAGGACACGCGCGCGCAAGCAGGTGTGTATGCATGTGTGTGTATGTATGAATGCGTTTAGTTAGGGGACTCTATATTATAGAGAGAGAGAGAGAGAGAGAGAGAGAAAAGAGAGAGAGAGAGAGAGAGAGAGAGAGAGAGAGAGAGAGAGAGAGAGAGGAGAGAGAGAGAGGAGAGAGAGAGAGAGAGTCGTCCATTTACTTAAACAAACATACACAGTCAAAACGCACGCACGCACCGCACACACGCGCGCACGCACAACACACACACACACACACACACACACACCACACACACACACACACACGCACACACTGTATTGGTGGAGACATCCCTCACATCTATTCAGTACAAAGTCCTCACTGCTGACACCTCCATCCTTCAGTCATTAGTCCAAAGCGGAAGTATGAGACAAGAAATGAAAGGATAACGAAAACCATTTCTTTGTTTCCAGTTTCTTTGTTTTCGTCCTGCGTTATGACGCTTGGTTGTCTTATTATCTTGTTTAAAGATAGTCAGGAGTCTTCTTCTTCTTCTTCTGCGTACGCAGGCCTGATACTCCTGCAGAGATACCCTCTGCGTAGAAAGGCAGAAGGATTAATCCCATCTTGATTTTTATCAGATTTTGAGCATTATAACTACCATTGTTTATTATTATCCTTATATTATTATTATTATTATTATTATTATTCTTCATTATTATTCATCATCATCATCATCCTACCCAACAAAGGAAGTGGGTTTTTTTGTATCTCCCCAACATAACCTGGAGTTTTTTTTTAAATTTTATCCGCCCATTAAGGCAGCCATACTCTAAACTTCGGGAAGTGCATGCTATGTGTAACGTGTCATCCATACAAAACGGCCAAACTGACCTTCTCTTCCGAAAGTTGGTGATGGGATTTTACGTGTGTGCAAGATGTTATGCGTGCGTTCACACAGGGAACCTCGGTTTATAGTTCTCGTTCGAAGGACTGAAAGGGAAATGGAGTCAGAACCAAGTTAACTCCGAGGGACTCCCCCCCCCCCCCCCCCACACACCACACACACACACCTCCCCCTGTACCGAAAACGGCTCGGCGGCGATTCAAACCCGCAATCCCTAGATCAGAGTCTGGCGCTCTACCACTGAGCTATTCCGGCCCCTAACTCAGGAGTCCAAATCCTAAAGTCTTTGTTGTCAATGCCTCGTTATCCCTATTTGCAAGGCCAGTAGCCATTTCATCTTTCTTTTCGTTTCCTTCACGACTTATCTTCAGTACACAGTCACGGTACTTCCAAATCCATGAACGCGCCAAACGATGGGGTGACAGGTTCAACAATGACGTCATCACATAAACAGTGCTGTGCAGACGGAGTTATGGGTCCAGGGGGGTACACATCGTATTTTTACCCACGTCATCGTCTACGTCATCATCCACTATCAGACCGTGGGCGTTAAGATGCTTTGCGTAAATCTTTCCATGGTTTACGGACGTCTCGGTTTGCGTGTTTGTCTCTCTGTTTACCAGTCTGTCCTGCCTGACTGGCTGTCTTTACCTCTCCGTCTGTCTGTCTTTCTGTCTCTGTCTGTCTGTCTGTCTGTCTGTCTGTCTGTCTGTCTGTCTGTCTCTCTCTCTCTCTCCCTCACAGACACACACATTACACGCACACACAACACACACACACACACACACACACACACACACACACACACACAAAAAAAAAAAACATATACACAGACATGTGCACCCTCGCAGACACACACACAACACAACACAACAACACAACACACACAACACACACACACACACACACACACACACACACATACGCGTGCACGTGTGCGCAAGTGTACACACACACAATTCCTCTGATCAAAATGACACGGGAATCCCTGTCGTGGAGAGCTGGAAATAAACAAGTGGACTGGCAAACCCCAAGGTGGAAAACAAGGCAGGCAAGGGATTGCAGGAAAGCAAAGAATTACATCCTGTATTTCAAATGCTGGAGAAAGAAAATAGCGGAAAACAAGTCTGTCACTCTGCCAGAAAAAGGGCGGCATTCTGTGATTTCCTGGGTGGAGGCTTTCCATACACTGGAAAACAGAACGAAACGGTTGGTAAGAAACGTGGCAGAGGGTTTGGGGAAAAGGAGAGGAAGAGCATGATGTGGTAGAAAATAAAGGAATAAGGTGTTTGGTCTTGTTGTTGTTTTTTTTGTCTGATGAAGGACCGAAGGTCACAAGTCTGAGAGAGCGAGAGAGAGAGAGAGAGGAGAGAGAGAGAGAGAGAGAGAGAGAGAGGAGAGAGAGAGAGAGAGAGGTGTTTTGGTGTTGTTCTTTTTTTTTTTTTCTGATTAAGGGCCAACCTGTCACAAGGTCTGAGAGAGAGAGTAGAGAGAGAGAGAAGAGAGGAGAGGAGAGATGAGAGAGAGAGAGCGGAGAGAGAGAGAGAAGAGAGAGAACGACGAAATCGACAACGACAGTGACAACTCTTTACTGAACTAGGCCTTTCTGCTCATGTCAGGAGGACAAGTTCATAAAGGGAAGTCATAATGTAGTGCTATACATAAGATGAACAAAAATAATCATTACATTCATTTGTGGGAAAACTGAACGGACGAAAGATTACACAAGGTGAAATGTAGCGAGGGATTTGAGTTTCAAAGAGAGAGAGAGAGAGGAGAGAGAGAGAGAGAGAGAGAGAGAGAGAGAGAGAGAGAGAGAGAGAGAGTGAATTTTGGTTTTTAGTCTGATTGGGACCAAGAAGAAGAAGAAGAAGAA
Source organism: Conus betulinus (assembly GCA_016801955.1). Lineage (NCBI taxonomy): Eukaryota > Metazoa > Mollusca > Gastropoda > Neogastropoda > Conidae > Conus > Conus betulinus. The sequence goes on from JADBJO010009210.1 coordinate 62,837, forward strand.
GACGATAAAAAAAAAACAAAAAAAACAAAAACGGGAGAGTATAGAGAAAGACACACAAACACACCATGAATCACAGATATTTGACAGATATCATAACAGCAGACAGTATGACAGATCCCGTTCAATCTCAGTGACATTTTCAGTTCTAGTTCAAAAGCCTCCGCTTTCATTTCATTTGTCTTTCAAGCCGGCCGCTCCTGTACACTACAACAGACTGGAGACACAGCTGATATGACGTCATATCTCAAACGGACCCGGATAAACGTCACCAGCGTTTGAGCTCATAACCCACCATTGCACAGTGACAGTCCACAGCTTTTGGCACACAAACCCATTTCTCTGCCAGATAAGGGTTTATCACTCATAATGTAGAGATGACTGAGACGACAACAAAAAATGTCTTGATTATGTAATGGTGGACCTCATGCCCAGAACGTGAGTGAGTTCAATCGTCAATGGAATATTTACATAGATCCACCTTGCCTTCGCCTTTTCTAAAATTTTGTAGACAAAGAAGGTCAAGGAATCATAATAGAAAATTACTAGCCACACAATGGTAGTAAGCTAGCTAGCTTGATACGAATGTTGACGAGACGATAGTCCAAATACGAGCCTCCTTGAGTCCCGTGAGCTGTAAAACGTCACTAAAATGAACCCGCATTGCTATCAGAGATGTAACATTTACTCTCCACACTTTAATGATAAAACAACAACACCAACAACAACAAACAACAACAAACAATAATAATAATAATAATAATAATAATAATGACATAACAATACTAATATAATAATAATGGCATAACAATACTGATATGAATAATGATAACAATGACAATAACAACAGCAAAAGCAACAACAACAACAACAATCATCATCATCATCATCATCATCATCATCATCATCATCATCAATCCAATAAACAGATGCAGACAATGAAATGAAACAAAAACACACCTTGCGGTACCACTTTCACCTACCACACACGTGTTTCTAGGACATCCAAGACACATACTGCAAACAAGGAAGCCTCTTCAGGGTTCTTGCCGATTCCAATGGAAGACAGCCACACACACGTCATGCCTTTGATCCAGTCATCGCCTTTTTTATTTCCCTTCTGACTGATGTCTTGGTGCACGTGCGCATATACATGTTTTCCCGGGTGTGTTCCTGCGGTGGGTTTTCCTATCTTTGATCTGGTTTCCCCACAGTGCACTCTCACGTGAAAACACGCCTCTGTCGTTTCAGCTCATGTTTATTCTTCCTTGTTTGACCTTTCTCAAAGGAAAGAAAATATATATCGTGCTTGCTACAATAAAGCATTTTCCTTACAATCCTGCAGCTGAATAAAAATGAATAGATGAATAAGCTCCCACAGAGGGGCCTCCTACCCTATCCAATGATCCAAATACCCAACAAGGCATCAGGGCTTGCGTCAGCGGTGCAAAAAGCGACAAGGGGGAGGCGGGCGGGGTGGGGGTGGGGGGGGGGGGGGGGGGGGGGGGGGGGTGGGGGGGGGGGGGGGGGGGGTAGGGGGGGTAAGAAGGGTGAGGGGGGAGGACAGTTTACAGACAGTGACGTGAGATTCTTGTTGCTGTTGTTGTAGTTATTATTACTGTTATATTATTATTATTATTATTATCATCATCATCATCATCAGCATCATCATTGTTATTATCATTATTATCATTATTATCATTATCGCTATTACTTCTTATTATTATTATTACTATCATCATCATCATCATCATCATCATATTATTATTATTATTATCATCATCATCATCATCATCATCATCATCATCATCATCATCATCATAAGCAACACCAACAATGTAATTCAATAAAAACTACACATAAGGAACGCTCACACACAAAAATCGAGGCAAACCTTTGTGTAGGTTTGCTGCATACTTATCGGTACATACCTCTGCTTAACAGCACAAGAAGAAACCTGCGAAGCTGAAGTAACACTGGGGCGGGTATACAACAGATTTCAGCAGCAATAAAATCCAATCAAACACAGCATCCATGGCTGTACCATCACACACACACACACACACACACACACACACACACACACACACACACACACACACACACCACACCACACACTCTCTCTCTCTCTCTCTCTCTCTCTCTCTCTCTTTTCTCTCTCTCTCTCTCTCTCTCTCTCTCTCTCTCTCTCTCTCTCTCTCTCGCACACACACACACTCCTTCACTCATTCACTCACAGGATCACATAATAAAAACCGTTTCAGAATGATTCTACATCTGACCAAACCAACTGATCAAGGCGATAGCTCCAAAAGAAGCGGTCAAATTCTCGTTTTGAAAAAACAGGCACAAAGGGTTTTCTACAGTACAACGCAATTATACATAGACATTCTCGATCGTGGGAGGATACTGTGCAAAAAAAAAAACTCTCTTGAATCATCCCAGCTGATTGACACACATTCTAAAGCATTGGGCCCAAAGACCTTGTTTTCCAGTTCAATGGCTATTTTTTTTTCTCTCGATGTCCTATTAACTTATAGCAGCAGCAATGCTTTCAGATTCAACTCGTGAATGTTGTACAGCAGTACTACCTTTTGAAAATGATTGCCCAAATTGAGAAGAAAAAAAAAAACGATGATCTAATACCCAGGAAAAAAAAAAAACGTTTTAAATTACGCCATTATTGGAGATAGTTCTGTTAGTTCGTTGGTAATTTTTTGGTTTAGAATTCAATTAAACTAAACAAGTTCCCATATGTGTCATTTAAAAAAATGAATAGTTAGGTGTCTGAACATTCTTGTATGTAAAGGGTACATCATCTTCTGACAATATTTGGCATTGTAATGGGCTAGGAATGTCCGCATATTTGCGAGACACATTTCAAAAGAAATGTAGTATATTCCAGAATAGATAATCTATGTGAAATGCGTCTAGGTTACCATATGCGTCACCATAATATTGTCACTCTGTAAGATGAGGATACACGTAAGGATAAACACTGTTTGCAAAAGCCTTCAAATCTGAATCAGAGCACGTAGATCTTTTCAGCCAGTTAATATTCATAGCAGCAATACCAGTAGCTTAACCGTTTACCCTCAAACTCATTTTCCTTTGAAAAAGCAATTATTCTTTTCGTTTTTTGTTTTCATTCTGTCTTTTCTTTCTTTCTTTCTGTCGGTCTGTCTTTCTTTCTTTGTATTTATCTTGCCTCCGTTCTTCTATTCCATGCAAATCGTTACGACAAGTTTGATATTTTAGAACACAAAACGTCACTGGCGTCAGAGAGGCTAATAAACGGATGCATTATCATTGACATATAGCAGTTGTTTTGAGCATAATACTGTCACAGGTTTAAAACAAATGTAACACAGAAAACAAAAAAACATCCAACGGTCATAGGAGACGTCAATAAAACAAGTTCCAGTGCGTGCTCCGTGCAATGAAAAGCATCTTCACCTGTTCATCAAACCTCTGTTTTGTTCCCAAATCTCTGGTAATTAGCTGAAGGACAAAAAGCTAAACAAGAAAGCTCCCAAACATATGATCATCCCACAGGAACGATCATTCACCTCCCCTTGAACTGTTTTCTTGGTGCTCTCTCTCCCTCCCTCCCTCCCTCGCACACACGCACACACACACACACACACACACAACACACACACACACACACACCACACACACACACACACGCACACACATGCGCACGCGCAAACACACACACACACACACACACACACACACACACACACACACACACACACACATACACACACACTCGGGCGCGCACGCACACACACGCACGCACGCACGCACGCACACACACACACACACACACACACACACACACACACACACACACACACACACACACACAGAAAAAAGCACACACACACACACACACACACACACAACACACACACACACACACACACACACACACACGCACGCACGCACGCACGCACGCACGCACGCACACGCGCACACCACACACACACACACACACACACACACAGACACACACACACACACACACACAAAGGGTTTTCTACAGTACAACGCATATATACATAGACATTCTCTTGGGGAGGATACTGTGCAAAAACAACTCTCTCTTGAATCATCCCAGCTGATTGACACACATTCTATAAAGCATTGGGCCAAAGACCTTGTTTCCAGTTCAATGGCTATTTTTTTTCTCTCCATGTCCTATTAACTTATAGCAGCAGCAATGCTTTCAGATTCAACTCGTGAATAGTGTACAGCAGTACTACCTTTTGAAAATGATTGCCCAAATTGAGATGAAAAAAAAACGATGATCTAATACCCAGGAAACAAAAAAAAAACTGTTTAAATTACGCCATTATAGGAGATAAATTCTGTTAGTTCGCTGGTAATTTTTGGTTTAGAATTCAATAAAACTAAACAAGTTCCCATATGTATCATTTAGGTTAGGTGTCTGAACATTCTTGCATGTAAAGGGTACATCATCTTCTGACAATATTTGGCATTGTAATGGGCTAGGAGTGTCCGCACATTTGCGGGACCAAATTCCAAAAGAAATGTAGTTTTTTCCGGAATAGATATCTATGTGAAATGCGTCTAGGTTACCATATATGTCACCATAATAATGTCACTCTGCAAGATGAGGATATACGTAAGGATAAACA
>JADBJO010009211.1:2500-5000 GCA_016801955.1 Conus betulinus
GTGTGTGTGTGTGTGTGTGTGTGTGTGTGTGTGTGTGTGTGTGTGTGTGTGTGTGTGTGTGTGTGTGTGTGTGTGTGTGTGTGTGTGTCCCTCCGTGTCCCTCATTCAACAATCACTGGAGGACTATTTTTTGGCGAAGCCATGTTTATAATAGTCATACTATTTTCATTCTTTTTCATTTTTTTTTACCAACTGATGTCCCCTGTGATGCATGATGCTGACGCTGATGGCGATGTAATCAGTGTATCTGATGTTTAGTTCTTACTTCCAGGCGTGAATTCTTCTTCCCTAATCCACTGTGAGGATCAATGCCTCACATGTGTGTAGGAAGATAAAATGTACCCGTGTTTGCAACCGTTTCATAGAGACGTTTAGTCCTTCCATACCCGGTCTTAATCTGGACAGGGCTGAGGCTGTCTTTGCTGCCCACGAGAAGACTTCTAGTTGGAACCCATATCAGCTAATGGTAAGTGAGTTGTCGAACAGATTCTAGCCTCTGACAGGGAATATCTTGAACAGTATTGATGGTGGTGTTGTGGGTTGCCATCAGCTTGGTCGTCTGGGCGCGGATTTCCTTGCAATGTCGCTTTGCCACATCAGCAGTTCAACAAGCTTAGCGACTTTTTCTTCACTGTCTGTCGGGACCATCGCTGTCATCTGCGTATTGAAAGCTTTTGGTGGTTCTTCCTCGAATGTTAATTGTACTGACATGATCTTCAAGTGCATTAGTCTTCATGCGTTCTAAGAATGCTCTGAAAAGCGAGGGAGACAGACAGCAGCACTGGCGTACTCCAACTGAAGTAGGGAACCATTATCTCCCTTGAAGAGCCTGAGTGCGTGCATGCATTAACTTTACGTGGCTGCAGAAAAAAAAAATGTACATAGTACATGCCGGGCAATATACAACAGGAACACAGAGATATACATTTTACAATGCCGGGTAATATATATATATATATATATAATATATATATATATATATATATATATATATATATATATGTATGTATGTATATTGAATAATAAACAAAGCTTGCTCTTATGTCTCAGATTGTAGAAATAGGGGGGTGGTAAGCCTTCATATCTGCAGTGGTAGATGATTCTGCCTAACTGACAGTATGTGCTTGAGTGGGTGAATGGGGAATAAATAAATGCTTCTCAAAATGAACCTTCAGCAAGCTTATAGTCCTCCAAAGAGGGAGACCATCTCCAATGGGGAGAAAGCTCATTAACATATAAACTCCTGGTCAGATACCGGTATTTCGAAACCTGATTGTTTCTCCTCAGTGAGCGGTCACTGAGGAGAAACAATCAGGTTTCGAAATACCGGTATCTGACCAGGAGTTATATGTTAATGAGCTTTCTCGCCATTGGAGATGGTCTCCCTCTTTGGAGACTATAAGCTTGCTGAAGGTTCATTTTGAGAAGCATTTATTTATTCCCATTCACCCACTCAAGCACATACTGTCAGTTAGGCAGAATCATCTACCACTGCAGATATGAAGCTTACCACCCCCCTATTTCTACAATCTGAGACATAAGAGCAAGCTTTGTTTATTATTCAATATTTCTTGCAGTCATTGCAACACCTAGCTGCTCTGTAAGTTGCTGGAACGGTGCTCGGTACTTATCCTTGGATTTTATTGTTTTATATATATATATATATATATATATATATATATATATATATATATATATATATATATATCAAGGCAAAACAAAATGCTTGCATTTAACAATTATTTTATCTAGTCTGTCTTCTCAAATTGTTCGCTGTTTTAGATTTAATCAGTTTTCAAATGTAGCACTGAACTGCAAGATGTAGAAGATTCATTTTTACGCATTCAAGAAATGTTTGTGTCCATGCAGACCAATCTAGTGTACGGGGAAACAAACAGGTATCCCATACATTTAGCATCAGTAGTCAGTCAGAGGTCACAGAGACGGGAAATAGGAAAGAATGCTTTAGGTCTCAGGACCAGCAAGCTTTATTTTTTTGTTTATGTGTGTGTGTGTGTGTGTGTGTGTGTGTGTGTGTGTGTGTGTGTGTGTGTGTGTGTGTGTGTGTGTGAGACACACTGTGGCTGCGAACTTTGAAAGAAAAGTTTCTTTCCTTTGTCTGTGAGGACCTGATGATGTATTTAATTTGAAAGTATGTCTAATTTGATAATAATTTTGTGAGACAAAATGGAAAGAAATTGTAAATAGAGTAAAAAAAAAAAAGTTTAGCTGTATATTAAAAGGGGAACTTACCTTTCTGTTGTCTGACTGATCGTTAGTCGACTTTACTTAAGCGAGATTCTGATAGTCACGCTCTCTCTCTCTCTCTCTCTCTCTCTCTCTCTCTCTCTCTCTCTCTCGCTCTCTCTTCTCTCTCTCTCTCTCTGCGTCTTTCTTATTAGGGGCAATAACCTGACAGAATACAGAACTCAATCTGAATCTGAACATCTCTCTGTCTCTGTCTGTCTGTCTGTCTGTCTGTCTCTCTCTCTCTTCTTAG
>JADBJO010009211.1:12500-15000 GCA_016801955.1 Conus betulinus
ATTACTATATTGCCAAAAGTATCCAATGTTTCCAAACTTACTTAGCTCCTGTCGGGGATAACTTCGTGTGCCTACCTCTTTTGGTTGTGAAGAGAGTGTTGCTTTTCACACTGTCCACTTCTGTTTGTGCTGGCAAAAATAAGGCTTTAAAAAAAACACGATGCTATGCTCAAAATATAGATGAGTTATATATTTGTAGTTTCTTAAATAAATGTCAGCGAACCGCCCAGAGAAACGTGGACAAACGAGTCACAAGACAAAAACACAACGCGTTTCGACCTCTTAGGTCTTCATCAGGTGAAACAAAAAAAAAAAAAAAAAAATAACGAAAATGCACTTAGCTTTGATCGCTTCAGATTGCTGCTGAGTTCAGCGCAAGGAAGAAGGCGTTGATTAGAATGATATAGCGTAACAAAGATAGACTTGAAGAATAGGATATGCCTAACACCGCGGTCCTTGGCAAGATGTTGTTTGTGGTGTTCTCTTCTTTTCGGGTTTTAACTCGATTGTACTGATAAGAGTCAATATGGTATCATAGCATACAAGACGTCTTCTGGTTTGACTTGACTTGTGGCAATATCAATCTTAAATTCGCATTTACAAATTTGTGTGAAATGAACACACTTCAAGATATGTTCTGCAATATCAATTCTTTTACGGTGCCCTGTGAATCTTTAACTCATTTGTATTAACACAATTTTGCTGTAACGGCAAGCAATAATTTTGGTGCCGTTGACTCGAGCATTTATGGTGAGAGTACTCAGAACTTCAAACAAAGTATCAATGTCATCGTTCTGAAAAAGTTGCAGATTTCGTCACATGTTCACAGGGAGGATGATTGGAAAGATCTGAATAGTATTTATCGTTCTGCCCAATTTGATGACATTTCCGATTACACTTGCAGAGAAACTGCCAAAGATAAAAGTTACGATGGACACACATACAAATACAGACCACGTAGACAGACGAATAGCCGATTTGCCATCTCTAACGGCGCCCGTAATTGTTTGTCTTTGTGAGAGTGTGCTGCTGGACCCAAATTATACCAATTACTTTGGGGATTGTAATGCATTTATCAGCGGTAGGGCTTTACAATCTCTCGCTTTATGTAGCACTGCGGAAATGTTAAAACAGATATTGCTTATCTCTCCATCTTCCTCCTCCTACACTCTCTCTTTCTGTGCGAGTGAAAGAAGTTAAAAAAATTCGTTTTTGACGGGAGAGAAAGTGCGTTTGAACGTGGTGCGCTTGCATGCGTGTAAGAGAACAAAAAAGAGAGTGAGGCAGATGTGGCCATACAGATAGTATGTGGTAGTGCCTTTTGTTTGATGACGACGTTCACACTATGAGAAACATAAATTTGTAAAATGATGGAAAATATCAGGGCATATAACGTACAGAATCTGTGGATAAAATTTCATTGAACTGACAATGAAAAGGTTATATGCGTATATTAACCGCTGTTCATGTAGTTAGTACGGGTGGCGGGAGTCTATACAAACAAATGGAGACTAATAATTTTTCAGTCATCGAAGTAATGACAGGTCAAAGATTTGGTCTTTCAAAGGAATAAAATCGGATGTAAAAAACATTTCAAAAATTTATTTTAAAAATGAGAAACCTTTCATTAGGTTGAAATAAACCATTGCGATCTCTCTTGATGGTACATATATTTGAATTGTTAGCTCCTCGATCTTTCATCTGCGAAATCGAACTCGTCAGAGAGATATGACTGACACGAATTGCGCTCATGATGTCAAATAGAGACATACCACAGTCCATAATTCTGTGGTGTTCTCACCACCAAGGGTTCAAAAAAGAATCCAACAGCACCCCCAAAGCAGCCAGCGGAGGGTAGTAAATGGAACAAAACGAAAGTGTGGAGAGGAAAAAAGTTGCTGAAAAACTAAAAGCATTATGCAAACTGTATAAGATGTAGGGGAGAATCTTTGAGCCTATGCTTGAGGATCCGTTCAAGGATGCAAGGGAGATCACAAGATATGGAACAGTCTGAGTGGCCCAGCTCTGCTGTTCACTAACCCAAGCGTTGTCAGTGGCTAAGAATTGTACAGAACAACCTTTACTTGGATCTCTTAACACACACACACACACACACACACACACACACACACACACACACTTCCAATTTATTATTCCAGACGAATATCTTCCCTTATAATTCGATTAAAACTAAATGCTTTGAAAACAAAGTTTAGTAAGAATACTAACTGTATTTGTGGTAAAGATATAACACTGAACCACATTTTGTTCATTGTCACAAGTTGACTACTTTCTTACCAACATCATTACGATCCAATACTTTTTCTGAAATAAAAAACTTGCAAGATCTACTTTCGAATCATTCTCTGCTGATCGAAATTGCTGAATACTTAATACATATTCCGATTGAAGTTTTTATTTAGATAGCTTTGACCTAACTCATCTTGTTTAAGATAGTGAAGGATTTGTGTTTTCTTGCTATATTTTATTTTTTTCACTA
>JADBJO010009211.1:20000-22500 GCA_016801955.1 Conus betulinus
ATTTGTATGTTAGGTGAGCTCACTGGATAAATACAGGTCCAGATAACCTCTTTATTACTTGTAGTAGCCGTAGAGGTTGCAATAGTAGAAGAAGTAATAGTGGTAGAAGCAGCAGCAGCAGCAGCAGCAGCAGCAGCAGCACTAGAAGCAGCAGTTGTAGCAGCAACAGCAGCTTGGGTAGCAGTAGTAGTGGTAGTAGCAGTAGCAGTAGCAGCAACAACAGCAGCAGCAGCAGTAGTAGTAATCGCAACAGCAGCAGCAGAAAAACAGCAGTAGTAGTAGTAGTAACGGTAGCAGCAGCAGCAGTAGTAGTCGTCGTCGTCATCGTCGCAGTAGTCGCAGTAACAGTAGTAGTAGAAACAACAGCAGCAGCACCAGCAGTAGTAGTAGTAATAGTGGTGAGAGTAGAAGGTGTATAGTAATAGTGGTAAGAGTAGAAGCAGTAGTAGTAATAGTGGTAGTACTAGTGGCAGCAGCAGCAGCAGCAGCAGTAGGAGTAGTAGTAGTGGTGGTGGTGGTGCTGGTCCTGGTGCTGGCAGTAGTAGTAGTAGGAGGAGGAGGAGGAGGAGGAGGAAGAGGAGTAGCAGTAGTAGTAATCATAGTAATAGTAGTAGTGCTACTACTAGTCGTTGTAAGTTTGAACTTGATTGCGTAATTAATTGTGCGTTCATGTTTGCTACAGGATGAAAATCTGCTGGCCATTTTTTTTTTTTCATACACACAGTATAGATAGATCGATCGATCAATATAACTAGTGCTTGAGGAAACGTTACTATTGTAAAACTTCTGGCATCAAAGAAGTTAATGACTACCAGCTTAAAAAAAAACGATTTTCCAACATTGATGAATATGAAAATCAACATAACAGCATACACATGAGTATACTAAATCGGAAGGGGGGGTGGGTGGAGAGAGAAAAAGATACAAAAACACATATTTTTTTTCAAACAGTTCCATTTGATACTCTAGGAAGAAAGGGGGGAGAATAGAAGAAGTCACAAACGTACAACCTTTTCTCGTGTACAAGGCATTCGGGGAACCTATACATCCAGCATCTCTGACCAGTGGGTTAGGTGGTCATTTTTCACGTATGTGGAAAGATTTTCTCAAATGTCATTGGTCTTCTTTTTTTCAAATAATCACCTTTTTGTTGGCTTTTTCCCCCCGTCCCCCTCTAAGTCATTCCAGTAGACACATCAACAAGTTTTTCGTGGGGGTAACATTTTCAGTTAAATTCCATGTACTTCATTTCAATACAATGCATACATTTTTCAACCTTTCATATATTATGTAAAAACTCAAAAAGTGCTTGCCAGTAGGTTTTTTATCGTCTTTATACTATATATGTGTATATATAATGTTCAGCCAAGAAAATGAGGTATTTAAAAAAGTAAAGTAAATCCGCCGTACAACGTGGACAAACAAACCACATTACAAAATACGATGTTTCGACTTTAAAAGTAATTATTATGATTCCACCGAACAATGTGGACAAACGAATTACAGACAAAAAAAAAAAAAACAAAAAAAAAAAAAAAACGCGCTTCGACCTCGTAGGTCTTCTTCAGGCAAGATAAACAACACTCAGGACAAAGAAAATAAAGAACGAGCCATCATCACTCATCTTTGTCAAATTGGGCGCAAGATGAGCGTTGCTGCGCCGAAATTCACAAAGGTAAGTGATGGCTCGTTCTTTGTTTTCGTTTTCATGCCACATTTGCTGATTTCTTGGTTTGTCCTTTGCAATCTACAAGGTCTGTTCTGTATTTCCAGGCAGTTTTTACTCCCACTTTTATGCTCCGTATGACACAAGTGATTCAAGCCATAATGTTTGGCTCCCTGTCATGTAGAAACATAGTGCTGGGCCCTCTGTTGGCTTGCTTCCTCTTCCTTCGGCAGTAGGAACAAATGTTGTGTGCTCTAAGCTATGCCATTAGGTGTGCTTCTTTGACTTACTGCTGTTTTGCATATGTGAAGGATACATTTCACAGTGGCTCGTAATTAACCTGAACTCGGGACAGACATGGTAATCTGACTTTCTACCTTATAAAATGTGAATATTAAGGAAATTTATCTAGCGCTGAAATGCACTGAAGAATTGTCTCCCAACTAAGAGGACAGAGTATAACAAAAGCAGAATTAAAAGTACCAGAAAGATTGACAAGATTGCATAGGGGAAACCATAACGCCAGGAAAAAAAAGCAGAAGATTGTTCATCCACAAACAACTGAAAAATGGAAGGAAGAGAGGAAAGATGAAAGAATAGCAACTCTTGGTGAACCTTAATAAGAAAAACAAAATACCACTTTCGATGTTGACGTTGGAGGATGCAGCAGTCACCATGTTTCTCAGTCGGTGCCATGTATAGGTATGGGAGTTCAGAACGAACTTTGTGCCTTGATCTTGCCAGCATCTGGCAGCTACAGACGCCAGGCGGAGATGATCTCATTCTGGCCTGGCGTCTTTTGCTCCCCTGCCATGGCAACCTACCAGTCCACCT
>JADBJO010009211.1:35000-40000 GCA_016801955.1 Conus betulinus
TCACAGGGAAAAGACAGGAAAAGCAGAGACATAACAACACAGATTAATGAATAATCAAATACGTAAACACGGAGAGCTGGCGTGGTGCCATGTTTGCGCCGCCATTAATGTGTACACTCACAGCAGGATGTCGCCGTTCCTGCCACTCTGTATCGAGGACGTTCCACGCCGCTTCCTTGTCGACCAGTCTGCTACATGGAGACTGGCGCCATCAAGATAACAGGCCTGTGGCTGGTACAAGTAATGGACGAGTGCTTAATATCAACTGGTGCGACATGAATGGAGACGTCAAACGGTGTAAGTTGTTTTGAAATTCTTGATAGCTTTTCAGATTTCATAGTCAGGAAGAGCACGTGACCTGGCCAGAGAGAGAGAGAGAGAGAGAGAGAGAGAGAGAGAGAGACGCTTCACATACGTTTTTATTGACAATGGCCTCATAGTCTTTAGGTCAAGGGGGTGTACATTAATATTTGCAGCGCCGAAAAAAGTATATAATGCAGAGAAACATAAATTGTAACGGATTACGTAAATGTTAATGTTGGGACTCGAAGCCATGTAGAAGGAAAAGGAAATGATGACGTGCTTTTTCGTCACACAAAAAAAGGAATATGCAATTTAAAAAAAAGTAACAACATGATCATATACGCAAGCGCCTCACCCAAGCACATACATTCACTGTAATGAATCATTTCTGTACGGTCACATTAATCATCGCCGTCTATTTCACTGTATACTATAAACGTGAAGAGAACAAAACAATTTCTATAAGGTCATCTAGCTTGCGGAAATACATGAAAATGAAAACTCAAACATGAGAAGTTCTTATAGAGCATCACTTTTTTCCTGACATTAGATGCCTCTGCAACAGACTTAGCCGGTAAGAGTTATTATCAGTTATTGTCAGAGGACAATAAACTATATAGGTTATGCTTTTCTGTCGCAATGATATTGAAAGGTTTGGGATTTCTCTCTGATTTCGTTGTAAGCTGTACAGTAGTGTATAAAGTGATCTTTATTTTTGCTCACAAATCGTCTACAGGGCCTTCGGGATTAAGCCATATTTTGTTTGCATTTAGTCCAAGCATCCTACTTCTAATTCTTGCAAACATATCCCTGTGCCATTTATTTGTAACTACAGTCAGATTTTTTTTTTTAACGAGTAGAAACAGGAATACTTTATACTTATCATCTTCCATCTTGGAATGCCAGTTTTTGCTGATAACATTAGATGAGACGGTCTTTAAATTCCAATATAAATGTCCTTTGATCGCCAACGTCCTGACTGAGCCATACCACACCAAATCCATTTACTGTCCAAACCAGCTTTATAGTAGCAATCCAGTGATGCTTTCCAAACTCAAACTGACGTAGTAACATACCGTAGGCTTGTCTACATAATCTGCTTGTGGGTAGCTGGGTACGTTTTAGCCAGTATCTAACGCATTTCCCGAAAGATCGAATGTACAGAGGATATATTCCAGAATTAACATATGCTATTGCATTTGACGAATGCAATGTAATGTTTAGAAACCGTTTAACAGCAAAAGTATGTACTTTTTCCATCTGCAGATTTTCTTCAGGCCCCCATATTTCTGCTGCATTTTGTAAACATAGGTTCTATTTTTGGTCTCAAATAACTTCCAAAAAAAAAAAAGAGATTTTTCTTGATGAGAACCGTTGTAAGTTGCCGATAACCTAAAGACCTGTCCATCCGCTGTTATACCTCATGGTTTTTTGTGTTCACTGATGCATAGCAGGGGGTAAGGTTCTCTCCCTTGACAGCTAATCGAATTCTTGATTCTCTCACCCTTGCCGCCGCCTCCTCCTTCCTCTTCCTCCCCTTTCACCCGCCATATTCTTCCATCCCCTCGCCCCCTTTCCCCACCCTCCTGGTCTTTGCCTCTTCCCACACTACATTTCATTTATCAGAAATGTTTTCAAATCATTGGACTGTTAGACGGGTAGTAATGCAAACACAGACATACAGAGCCTGTCCTCTCTCTCTCTCTCTCTCTCTCTCTCTCTCTCTCTCTCTCTCTCTCTCTCTCTCTCTCTCTCTCTCTCTCTCTGTGCGTGCATGCGTGTGTGCGTGTGTGTGTGTGTGTGCGTGCGTGCGTGCGTGCGCGCGCGCGCGCGCGTGTGTATGTGTGTGTGTGTGTGTGTGTGTGTGTGTGTGTGTGTGTGTGTGTGTGTGTGTGTGTGCGTGTGCGTATGGGTGTTAGAATACGCAAGTGTGTGAAGTGAGTGTGTGTGTGTGTGTGTGTGTGTGTGTGTGTGTGTGTGTGTGTGTGTGTGTGTGTGTGTCTCTCTCTCTCTCTCTGTCACTCTCTGTCTGTTCGTGCGCGCGCGCGCGCGCGCGCGCGCGTGTGTGTGTGTGTGTGTGTGTGTGTCTGGGCGTCGGGGCTGGGAGGGGGACGCTTCATACCATCTGCAGCAATGACCTAAAACAGTATGCTTGCAGGCTGGATCTGCATCTCCTTGAACGATAAGCAACGCGTTTGATGCAGCCTGTGTGTGTTTGACCCCCCTTAAGGGTGGACAGATGTCGTGAATGAAAAGATCTTAAAAAAAACCCATTTCATTCTATGTAGAAACCTATAAACGCATGACAAAATGCAATTTGATTCAAAGTTGAAAGAAGATGACAAAGCAAAATAATAATGAAGATAATGAATTACACCCTGCTAGGATCTGCATGCTGAGTGACCTGCATACGTTTTGTTATCATAAAAGGTGAAAGAGAACCTGCAGGTATGTTTAAAAGATAGTTTCCTAACTTTCTGAAGAAATCATTATTGCGAAATGTTATCTTGACTCAAGCAAGTTTGGAAACAGAAATACGAAAAACATATATGGTTGGCTGTCATGAAAAGAGAGATATCATAGCAGTGTGTGTGTGTGTGTGTGTGTGTGTGTGTGTGTGTGTGTGTGTGTGTGTGTGTGTGTTCGTTCGTTCTTTAATTTAACGTCTATCCACCTAACAGTGATCTTAGTGTGTGTGTGTGTGTGTGTGTGTGTGTGTGTGTGTGTGTGTGTGTGTGTGTGTGTGTGTGTGTGTGTGTGTGTGTGTGTGCGTGTGTAAGAGAGAGAGAGAGAGAGAGAGAGAGAGAGAGAGAGAGTGTGTGTGTGTGTGTGTGTGTGTGTGTGTGTGTGTGTGTGTGTGTGTGTGTGCACGCGTGTGTGCGTGCATGTATGCGTGCATACGTGCATGCGTGCGTGCGTGCACGCGCGCGCGCATGTTTGTGTGTGTGTGTGCCTGTTTATCTGTCTGTCCCCATGTATTTCTTTCTTTCTCTTCTTATTGTATGTTTCAGATAGAGAGCAGAGCGCATGCTGAGATGGTGGTGGCAAAGTTTAGAAGATTTATAAAGATGTGTTTCCATACATAGTGCAGGCTGTAGCAAAAGCAGCAGCAGAAGCTAAATCAATATGGCGGAGGACTGCAATACAGGGGAAAAATGCTAACCAGATTGAACGAAAAACTTCTCGTGGCTGCTATTTAATGCCGGATTTATTTCTGTGAAAACTAGTAACTTGCTCCTAAAAGAAAAACCCATCGATATTTGAAAAAGAAAATAGTCTGATTTTTGAAGGATGTTCAGCGGCATTGCGGGCAAGATCAGAAAACAGAAAAAAAGGCTTGATCCGACCAGCCGCCATGGCGCATTGGTGGGAGATAATGGGTTCCATGTCCATTACAGCCATTTATGAGGGTGGGATTTTTCGGCTCATGATCAGCTCCTACCTGGGGTTGAGTTTTTATGGGTTCAGCTGGGAAGACTGGAACCGCACGGTGGAGTTTCATCCATTTAACTGATGCATCCCTGAGGTTGTTGCTCATTGTTTTTGTTTTTAGCCAACGCTATGGTGTCTGTTTCTTTCAGGCCTTTTTGACGCTGGGATATACAATCAAAATGCGCGTACGGCACAGCTCTGTCATGCGGTATCAGTTCAGACTTGAAACTCCATATAGCACCATCTTATTATCCTCATGCACGTTGAATAGCATGTAAAGAAATACCATTTTATGTAGCCTTTCATGCCCTACAATCATGATGACTTCCCTCTTCCATTTCCTCTCCACGTGCCTGCCCTTGGTGGTTTCTGTTGCGGTCCGTCAGTATGGGTGAATTCATGGAGACGATCGTTGGATGGATGTGGCGGCGCTCTCTGGTGGGGGCGCTTACTTACGTTGGTTCCAGACCCAAGCAATTCTTGCCGTCAGCAGGGGGCTTAGTAGGCGCTGATCTGCGTATGTTGACTCCGAACATGCAGCACTGAACACCACTGACTTGGCTCAGGAGCTATGCAGTGTCTCCCTCTGGTGGGCGGCCTTATGACGCGTTGCCATCGGCTCTCCCCTGTGGATTTCCCTGGCAGGGAATGCGATGGGACAAAGGAGGCTGACTGTGGGCGGGTTACCATCGGCTCTCCCCCCTGTGGATTTCCCTGGCATAGGGAATGCGATGGGACAAAGGAGGCTAACTGTGGACGTGTTACCATCGGCTCTCTCCTGTGGATTTCCCTGGCATAGGGAATGCGATGGGACAAAGGAGGCTGACTGTGGGCGGGTTGTTGCCATCGGCTCTCCCCTGTGGATTTCCCTGGCATAGGGAATGCGATGGGACAAAGGAGGCTAACTGTGGACGTGTTACCATCGGCTCTCCCCTGTGGATTTCCCTGGCAGGGAATGCGATGGACAAAGGAGGCTAACTGTGGACGTGTTACCATCGGCTCTCTCCTGTGGATTTCCCTGGCAGGGAATGCGATGGGACAAAGGAGGCTAACTGTGGACGTGTTACCATCGGCTCTCCCCTGTGGGATTTCCCTGGCAGGGAATGCGATGGGACAAAGGAGGCTGACTGTGGACGGGGAGCAAGGATGGGTGGCGTGGGGGATAGTAGAGCAGCACAGAGGGGTGAGACAGCGACAAAAGAAAAACATTAAATCTTCTTCTTCTTTCTTCTTCTTCTTCTTCTTCTTCTTCTTCTTCTTCTTCT
>JADBJO010009211.1:45000-50000 GCA_016801955.1 Conus betulinus
GTCTCCTGCTTTGGAGACTATAAGCTTGCTGAGGGTTCATCATGAGAAGCATTTATTATTCCCCATTCACCCACTCAAGCACATACTGTCAGTAGGCAGAATTATCTACCGCTGAGATATGAAGGCTTATCACCCCCTATTTCTACAATCTAAGACATAAGAGCAAGCTTTGTTTATCATTCAATATTTCTTGCAGTCATTGCAATACCAAGCTGCTCTGTAAGTTGCTGGAATGGTGCTCGGTACTTATCCTTGGAATTTATTAGTTTTTATTGTAATTTAGTCCCTTGTGGATTCATTCCAAAAACTGGCCCTCAGCACTTGTGTCTTAAGAGGTTATCTTTTTATATTTTCAACTTTTCACAAGAAAATGTAGCTTGTTTTTGCTCTTTCATGATTTTCTTTTGCTTCTTAGGTGGCACCTTTGGTTGCTTTTTTGAAAACTCAACAAACATACTACGGTATTGCACACCAGCCTTTTTCAGGTATAGCATTCTTTTAAAATCGAAAAGGCAGAGAAGTCGGATTGTCACTTTCTACGGTCACTGAGAAAAAACCATCAGGTTCCAATAATACTAATATCTAATCAGAATTTATAGGTTAGTGAACTTTCTTCCCATTGGAGATTAGAGTTTTTTTCCCCATCGAAGATTGTCTCATTGGAGATTAGTGAGTTTTTTCCCCATCGAAGATTGTCTTCTGTTTTGGAGACTATAAACTTGCTGAAAGTTCATTTTGAGAAGCATTTATTATACCCCATTTATCCACTCATGCACATACTGTCAGTTAAGCAGAATTATTTGCCACTGCGGATATGAAGGCTTATCACCCCATATTTCTACAATCTAAGACATAACAGCAAGTTTTGTTTATCATTCAATATTTCTTACAATCATTACAATGCCAAGCTGCTCTGTAAGTTGCTGGAATGGAGCTCGGTACTTATCCTTGGAATTTATTAGTTTATTGTAATTTAGTCCCTTGTGGATTCATTCCACATACTGTCTGTTAGGCAGAATTATCTACCACTGCAGATATGAAAAGGCTTATACCCCACCTATTTCTACAAACTAAAAATACCAGCAAGCTTTGATTATCCATCAATGTATATATATATATGGATAGACAGGTAGACATACATGAATGGACAGAGAATCAAGAAAGACAGATAGGTTAGACAGACAACCTCATTTCAATTTTTCCACTGTTCTCTCCAATCAGATTCTTTCCTTTTTCTTTAACATCTTTGCTGAACCATTCTTATAATGACTACTAAATAACTGTCTGCGCTACTTTCCCCTACTATAATGAATTATATATATATCTTTAAACATGTAGATGGACAGAAAGATGGATAGTTTGAAAGAAAGTTAGATGGACAATCAGAGAGACAGATAGATAAACTGATATATATATATATATACGTAGCTAACAAGATAGAGAGAGTCGGAGAGTAGTAATAGCTTGAACATATGAACACGCTTGGTGTACTACTATCTGTCATTACTCCCTTTTCTGCCTTCTCAATAACCTCTTTCTCACACACCACCCCCCCTCTCTGAGACTCCCGTTTTCCCGCCCCCTTCACCCACGTTTGCTCTCACACACTGCCTGTGATCTGTTTGTACCTGTGGCAGTAACTAACTCCTCTTTCTAAATGCTGCTTCATTTTCAGACCTCAGTCACCTTGTTTAGAAGATAGATATAGACAGACAGATGACATAGGTAGGCAGATAGATTTATTTATTGATTGATAGGGAGAGAGAGAGAGAAAGAATACAGACAGAGATATAGATTGAAAAGATAAACAGGCCTCTCGAACTATCAGTCACCCCTTTCCCCTTTTTTGTCTCCACTTCCGCCTCCTCGATTACCTCTTTCTCACCCCACCTCCAATTCTGACTCCCTTTCCTGTCCCCCCACACACCCTCACAGACGTTTTTGCTCACACACACTACATTGAAATGCACTCATAAAACAGGGTGTCCTGTTTCTGGTGGGAATCTCCACGAAAGAGCATTGGATAATTCGCATTTGATGGAAGGCACACACGTGAGTCACTGTTATGATTCCCATTGGTTGAAAGTGTAGCGTACATTTAGCAGAGAAATTGCCTACATCGCATACAGCGATTCGCACTCGCGTTTCAGCCAAGAGGGCTCTTATAACTGCCTGAGGATATGTCCGAGAGCGAAAATCAGTTAAGCCTTTTAAGCTCTACTTCACACACCCACGCCCGCGCCCACACACGCTCTCTCTCTCTCTCTCTCTCTCTCTCTCTCTCTCTCTCTCTCTCTCACACACACACACACACACATGCACACACACACACATAGACGACGCACGCACGCGCGCAGACACACACAGAGACATACACGTGCGCGCCCGCAAACACACACACACACACACACCACACACACACACACACACACACACACACACACACAGAGGGCTAAAAATGCTCATGGCCTTATGATTAAAGTGTAGAAGAAACAAAGTAAGTGGCAATTTGCTAGAGGTGTAATTCGGTGCTGTTGACACACTTTTTTCCATCAATCACGGGAACACTACTGTAAACAAGAGAAGCAATTTGCTTAATTTGTCTCACGTGCACTGAAGGGGAGAGGAGCGTGGGGATAATGGGGGGAGGGGGGGAGGGGGCGCTGTGACGGTGGTCGCATACTGTTTGCAATGCACTTATAGCTTTTCTCATAGGTGAAGTGCGTCTCCACTGCAAAAGGTTTGCAATTCTCAACAAGAAGCTTGATTTGTGTAATGGTAATATCCCAAATGCTTATAAGTCTGTGGCCCTTCCTCAAATAGGTAAATCTGATCACAGCACCGTACACTTGATCCCCTCTTACCAACCTGCCATTCAACCTGCTGTGCAAAAAACTGTAAAAATGTGGTCCCCTGACAGCATAAACAACTGCGAGCTTGCTATGAATGCACAGACTGGGACGTGTTTTTTTTTTTTTTTTTTTTCTTGTGTTGATGTGGATGAAGTTGCTGATGTTGTCTCTGAGTATGTTACCTTTTGTGAAAACATGTTGATACCAAAGCAAACTGTTAATTTTATTTCCGGAATAACAAGCCTTGGGTTTTCAAATCTTTAAAGAAAACACTTCATGAAAAGAAAATCGGATTTTCATCGGAGGATAATTTTGCAAAGAAAACAGTTCAAAGAAAACTATGACATGTAGTAGAGAATGCAAAGATGGCGTACAGAAAAAAAAGTAGAAAAGCAGTTTGAGTCTGGAAACATGCGAAATGCATGGGATGGCCTAACAACTCTCACTGGACACAATAAACCATGAAGTGATTGCAGTCTATCAGAAGAGGAATGCTGTGATTTTGCTGACAAACTGAATGATTTTTATTGCCATTTTGAAATGAATCACGTCGGTGAAATTATGGAAACTGTTGTGTCGAATATTTCAAACAGCTGTGATAATGATGCTAGTGTGTTTTACATATGGATGATTCTGCTGTTCGAGGTTTGTTCAAAAAGATAAAGATAAGTAAAGCTGCAGGCCCAGACAATATTTGTGGACATCTTTGAAAATCATGATCAGAACAATTGTCAAGAAAATCAACAATTTACCAAAAACAAGAAGCCCTAGTATTTTGAATGACTATAGACCTGTTGCGTTGACATTACTTGTCATGAAATCTTTTAAACGCCTTGTCCTTCAGATTCTTCTTCCTTAAGCCGAACAATTGTGTGACCCGTATCAATTTGCATACGATCAGAACAAAGGTACAGATGATGCAATAATTACTCTTTGAAACCATGCATTCATACATCTTGAAAACAAAGACTCTTTCGTTCGCATCCTGTTTATTGATTTCTCACCTGCTTTTAATACTATTCAACCACACATTATGGCAAAGAAACTACAAACATTACAGGTCAACCCCAAACTGATTTTATGGACTGTGAACTTTTTAGTCAACAGGTTACAGTGCGTACGTTTTGAAAGAAAATATTCATCAGCAAGAACCACAATTACTGGAGCACCTCAAGGCATCGTTTCTCTCGCCTGTACTCACACACACACACACGAGCGCGCGCATGCGCACGCAGAGAGAGAGAGAGAGAGAGAGAGAGAGAGAGAGAGAGAAAGTGAGAGAAAGAGAAAGTAAGAGACAGAGACAGAGAGAGACAGAGACAGAGAGACGGAACAGATGCAGTTTGACCCAATTTTTCACTCATGTGAGTTAACAGCTGGAAACTCTACATTACGGGACGAAAAGAAAAACCAGTAAAAGTTTTTAAAAACTACAGGCACTTCTGTGGAACGTTCGGAGAAGTTTTAGTGCGGATTTTTACCACCTGAGACACATCACACACTATTTGCAGAGCACAAAATCTTGTCGGTCACTTTTGACAGTTTGTGCCTCAAATCTCGGTTCAGTTGAATGTTATGGTTTTTAGGGTCCTGACCCTACGTGTTTTTTCTTTCTTACTTTTATTTCCTGAAGATGAGATTAACCTCGGTTTATTAATGTCTAGTGAGTGCGCGCACCAATGCAGGAGTGTGTGTGTGTGTGTGTGTGTGTGTGTGTGTGTGTGTGTGTGTGTGTGTGTTGTGTGTGTGTGTGTGTGTGTGTGTGTGTGTGTGTGTGTGTGTTTATGTAAGTGTTTGATTATGTATATGTGAGAGAGAGAGAGTGTGTGTGTGTATGAGAGAGAGGGAGAGAGAGAGAGAGAGAGAGTGTGTGTGTGTGTGTGTGTGTGTGTGTGTGTGTGTGAGAGAGAGAGAGAGAGAGAGAGAGAGAGAGAGAGAGAGAGAGCTGTGACCCAAGCTTGACAAAGGCCTCCTAACTCCAGTTCCACCTCCAAATTCTTGGGTTTTGGCCCTTCTCCTTATTCTTTGCAGACCCAGTCATACGGACATCATATTAACTCCTGGATACTCCTTCTATCGCCATTGTTTGTCGCTTCTGGTATTCGAATCTGCACTGGGAGGTCAAGTGTCTTCCAGCCTCTCTGTCTA
>JADBJO010009211.1:52500-60000 GCA_016801955.1 Conus betulinus
TCGCCAATCTTGTTTAATATTCTAATGGCCGATTTACCAAAAGATTTATCTAAAGATGTTGTATTGGCGCAATTCGCGGACGATATCTGTTTATGGATGAATGTTACCATGAAGCGAAAAAACCCCTTCACGATCACTTAATTATGTACGAATCAAATATCAACATGAACTAAATAAAATCAATAGATTTCTACTAAAAAAAATGAACTATCTCTCTTTCTGTTGAAAAAAACAAATATTATACTATCCAATTCAGGGTACGACCCAGAGAATCTTCCTGTGTTTACCATAAATGGTTCTATCTTACAGTATGTGAAATCTGTAAAGTTTTTAGGTGTATATATAAATTCTAAACTTTCTTGGAATCATCACATTGACTATATTACAAACAAAGCAAGAAAAAGTTTAAACTTTCTGAAGATCGTGACTAACAAAAGTGGGGACAAGATACAACAACTTTAATTGCTCTAGCAACGGCTCTCGTGCGTTCACGGCTTACGTATGCCCAAGAAGTCTTTTTTTTAGCGCGCCCCAATATCTTTTGAATAAATTACAAAGTATTGACTGCAAGGCTTATAAACTTGCTCTAGGTGTTCCCATACATGCATCTAACTTAGGAACTTACAGTGAAGCTGGAATACTACCTCTTGAAGAGTTAAGAAAAGCATCTGCCTCAAAATTTACTTTAAAGAGTATTACCTTGAATAATTTCTGTACAAACGAGGTATCTTTAAAATCTGAAGTAGATTTTGCAAAACGAGCGCGAGAAATCCAATCATTAAAAACTATTAAGTCTTATATTTCCAATCAAAACATAGACTGTGAAATCACTAACATTGCTTCTAAACCATCCTTTTACCAATTCCCAGGTGGGAGCAAAAAAGCCTCTTTTGATATCAGTTCCAATGAAATATCAAAAAAAGAGATCCCCTATATATTAAAAGAACTTGTTAATATTCATCTGGATGAAAATTACAGAAATTATATGAATATTTTCACTGATGGTTCAGTTTTAGACGATAACATAGCAGGTGCTGCTTTTATTATTCCAGATTTGAATGTAGAGAAACTCTATAATCTTGGTAAAAATCTGTCCATATTTAGTGCAGAGCTCATTGCCATTTTGATGTCCTTGGAATTCATTTCATTTTACATTTCCCCCTAAATTCTTGTCGAATTCTGGTGTGTACTGATAGCAGATCGGTTCTGGATGCCCTCCAGTCCCAAAATTCAAAAATTCGACTTGAGATTATATTAGAAATTAACCATGTCATTCACTGTTATCACTTAAAGGGATCACTGTTACGTTTTATTGGGTACCATCTCACAGTGGAATTGTATCAAATGAAAAGGTTGATCACGCAGCAAAAAGAGCAGCTAGAAATATGGAAAGCACAACTTCACTTAATATACCTTTAGATCTTTCAGAATGCTTTTCCTTAATTGACAAACAGACTGAGAAAAGCTTCCAACAATCCTTAAAGAAATCGGAATCTCAGTACTATCATAACTGTATTGCATATAGTTCTGGAACACAGAATAAAACAGCAAAAACTTATCTAACTCATATAACTAGAGAGGTAAGAAGCTTAATCCACAGATTACGTTTAAGTTCACTAAAAAACAAAATTCAGTAGAAATGTTAGATGTATGTGTGGAAATGCACTAAGTGTTTCACATTTGTTAATTCATTGCCCCCAAACAAAGAACTTGATTGTCATGGCTG
This sequence comes from Conus betulinus, assembly GCA_016801955.1. Classification (NCBI taxonomy): domain Eukaryota; kingdom Metazoa; phylum Mollusca; class Gastropoda; order Neogastropoda; family Conidae; genus Conus; species Conus betulinus. The sequence continues at coordinate 54,227 of JADBJO010009211.1, forward strand.
GTGGTAATACTTCCGACAGATCGACGTCATCACTCTTTAAAATGTTGAATGATTATTCGTTCTTAGGTTAGTTAGTCAAAGTTTCTTACAGAGTCCAGTTGGCATTTTTCTTTAACTGGTTTTATCTTTTTTTTTTTTTTTTTTTTTATTTTATTTTATTATTATTTTTTTAACAAGTAGTAGTATTCAAAATGTACACGCTTTCCCCCCTATCCCTCCACCATTCTTTTCATAAGCACACATTCGCATACCACACACACCATTTAACACATCGTCTGATATCACTTTTAGTGAGAAGACGTTAAACTGAGGAACAACAACAACAACACACACACACACACACACACACACACACACACACACACACACACGCACGCACACGCACGCACACATGCACGCGCGCTCGCACACACACACACACACACACACACACACACACACACACACACGCGCGCGCGCGCGCGCGCGCGTTCGCAAGCACGCACGAGATTTAAATAACAGGACAGTAACTAAGAGAAAAGTAGCAAGCTTAACCCACGTGCAAGCTTTTGACTAACATGTTTGACGTCGTTCAAGCTGTGAAAAGAGAAATCCGTAGATTGGAACGCAGAGCTGGCATGTGTAGATAAACCCTCTGCCATACATACTGCATGAAGACAGACGGCAATGGCCAGAGCACCTAGAGCACTGCACTGCCAATGAGCTTTTTCAATTTGTGTTTGTTTGTTGGTTCATTCCTTGCAAAGTCAAAGGAAGCAAATGTAGGTAAATCTTCTTCTCTCTGGTATATCTGGGTACGAAGAAATATCTATCAAACAGTTGTTTAAAATTCTTATGAACACACTTTTCAACTTTTTTTCCCATGAAGTTTAACATTCGAACCTGTTTGTTATGACAACAAATTTCTGTGCATTACAATTATCGTACACTGTTTGTGGGTGATTTTGTGTCCAATGGTGTGTGTGTGTGTGTGTGTGTGTGTGTGTGTGTGTGTGTGTGTGTGTGTGTGTGTGTGTGTGTGTGTGTGTGTGCTAAGAAAATGGAAAAAAAAAAAAACATGCCGTACATGGTGTATATGTAAATAAAGTTAACCGTAGCAGTAAGCTTCAAACATGCAGCATTAATTAAATATACAGGTAAAAGATCGATATCTACCTTACAGTCGTCTAATTGTTGTATTATCTCCTTCCCACAGATGACATATGTGACGGGGTTTTGTTTGCTTATTTGTTTGTTCGTTTTCCTACATGTTTGAAAGAAATAAACTTAGCAGAATCACTGTACTAGCTAGTTTGCTGTTTTGTTGTCTATTGATGCACACACCGTACGACGTTGCTGCGAATTATATGAAACCTGACATCCTTTGAACACATAATGGTTCATTTACGATCAGAAAACGAGAGAAAAATATTCTGAAGAGAGGAGCCAGACCCAGTTGTTTTCAGAGTTTCCAGGTGAACGATATCTAAGTTCCAGGTTGTGTTGTTACGTGGATGAAAGCGGCATGATTGTTGCTGAAATCGGATCCCCGACAGGCATTCCTTAACCGTAAATGTGGTGCATTTGTTCAAATGTTTATGTTTTCAGCTAGTCTGTATATTGGACTCTGCTTCCTAAAACCAGACAGGTGAATGGTTTTTTTCCATTGGAGTTGTGGATACACATACACACATAAAAACACGCGCGCGCGTGTGCATGCGTGCGGACGTGATTTCGCGCGTACCTCTGCTTGTGTGTGCATGTGTATCCATGTGTGTGTGTGTGCGCGCGCGCGCGCGATCAGAGAGAGAGAGAGAGAGAGAGAGAGAGAGAGAGAGAGAGAGAGCATCAAGTGTCTCATTATTACATGAACAAGTTGTGTACTTCTGTGTATGCAATACGACCTGCCCGATTAATCCGATGAGCTGATTACATCTGTAACAAATGTAATGGGAGATAGGTGATAGAGGGAGGAGACGAAACGAAGGTTGAGGAAAGGTAAAGGGATGAAAAGAGGGCAGAGAGGGTTGGAATTGCGGGTAAGGGTTGGGTTGAGATTAGGGAAGGTTGAGAGGTACAAGAAATCCCTCAGCTGTCAAGGGAGATAATCTTGCCTTTATGCATCAGTACACAAGATAACAATTCTGTGTGGCGGGAGATCGACAGCCGGTCTGTTATGTATCGACATTTGACAACACGTGCCATTTATGAAATAAAGAAAAAAAAAAAGAAAAGAAACAAAACCAAAAAAGAAAAAAAAAACTAAAAAAGAAAAAGCCACGTCTTTTGCGTGTAGCCACAACTCAAAGCCTTGCGCTATTCCACAGCTTCTGTTCCTATCGCCTCCCTCTCCCCCTTCCCCGACACACATAAGATTAATCACAGCAATAACGATAGAAAAAAATGTACACATGGTCGTATCACTGCTGATATGCTGCTTTTGGTATTGAGCCCACTTTAGATACACGATAGAAAACAGCAAACAAACATATTATCATTGTTATTATTTTGTTCTGCACAGTTCTTAGCCGCTGACAATGCTTGGGTTCTTGAATAGCAGAACTGACCACTCACATTGTTTTCACATCTTTTTATCTCCCTTACATACTTGAATGGATCCTCAAGCATAGGCTGAAAGATAGTTCCCTATATTTTATACCATTAACATAATGGTTATAGTTCTTCAACAACAACATTTCCTTCTACACTTTCTTTTTGTTTCACTTTTACCCTTCGCTGGCTGCTTTGAGGTGCTGTTGCATTCTTTTTTTTTTTAACCCTTGGTGCGAGTACACCACAGAATTATGGACTGTGCGCATATCTATTTGACGGCAAGGGAACACAAACATGAATTTACAATTAATTTGTTCAACAATAAACTAACATGTTTATTCATACATAAAAACGGAATTATAGATCGTGTGCATATCTATTATACGGCAAGGGAACACAAACATGAATTCATAATCAATTTGCTCAACAATAAACTAACACGTTTATTCATACATATAAACATCACACAAATCGAGAAACAAAATTTTTCTAGCATGTGAATACTGAGTTGTTAATGTGATTAATATTCTCCATGTTATGATTAATCAGAAGCTTAACAGAATTAGTTTTTATTGATTATGGAGATAATCCCACGTGAGTTCGTAGTCAAGGCGACACACAAGTGGGTGGGCGAATGACTGTCTGTGATTGTATGTTTTGAGACGGTGAGTGTGTGCGAGCGTGTTTGTGCGGCAATTTACCTAACAAATCGAAGTACGTGTATACATTGTAACAGAAATCGAATCTCTTTAATCGTAAAAACCATGATTGTTAACAAAGACAATACACAGATTAAGCAGACGAAAAGAATGAATATATGACTGTTTGTGTACGTGTATGTATTTGCATTAATATGCATGCATCCAAGTCTGTATGTGCATGTACGATTACCATGAATGTGTGGGCGAGGATCCCTGGTTTGGGGGTGAAGGTGCGTGTGCGCGCGCACGGACTTTGCGGCATACGTTGGGCTTGTGTGTTCACAGGCGTAAGCGGATGTCCGCGTAAGCCCGAGAGCATTTTTGGTCGTGTTAGTGTGTGCGTGTCTGTCTGACTGCCCTTCTCTTTGTCATTGCGCGCGCGCGCATGCGTGATTATATCCATTAGTTGTGTGACCCTAAGGCATCTTCTCTGAAACTTGATCAGTACCATCTTCTTGTATCAATTGCGTTGGTAATGACACATCAAAAGTGAAACACCATAAGACCTCGAAGGAAGGCTAGACTGAAATCACTGATATCGAATGAAAACAAAAGTCTGTAGAATGCTTTTGTCGCATGAAGCGATACCTCAAAGCTGTAGTCAGAGTATTTATCTTATACTAGCCCAGGACCTTGGACACCAAAAGGTGTCTGTTGTATGTTAGCGGTTTGGATGAGAGATTGAGCACACGTTATTAAGTAAACAGGATAAAAGTGGATCTGAAAGTTTGTTTCAAACACACGGTTCCCACCCCACCCGCAGAACTCAACCCCATCCCCAACAACTTCTGGAGGGTTTTTATTCTAAATTTTGGATGAAGGATTCCCTACAAGATTCTTCAACTGGAGAGAGGTTTCAAAACAAATGATGAAGACAAATATTTATTTCCGTCGTTCAGGAAAAGGATAGAATAAGAGAGCCAGTAAAAGAGTTTCCAAATCTAGCGGAAGCAGAGAAGTGCCAGACACAGAGGTGATGCAGAGGGTGATAGCGGTGCGTGTTAGAGAGAGAGAGAGAGAGAGAGAGAGAGAGAGAGAGAGAGAGAGAGAAGGATTTATGTAGCACATAATAAAAATACTCTAACTTCTTCCTGGGTTTTTTTTTTGTGTTTTGTTTTTATTTCCGTCGAAAAATGTAAACATGGCAATAAAGTGGTAAATATTATTGGACATGGCAATAAAGTGGTAAATATTTATTGGACATGGCAATAAACTGGTAAATATTATTGGACATGGCAAATAAACTGGTAAATATTATTGGACATGGCAATAAACTGGTAAATATTATTGGACATGGCAATAAAGTGGTAAATATTATTGGACATGGCAATAAAGTGGTAAATATTATTGGACATGGCAATAAAGTGGTAAATATTATTGGACATGGCAATAAAGTGGTAAATATTATTGGACAGGCAATAAAGTGGTAAATATTATTGGACATGGCAATAAAGTGGTAAATATTATTGGACATGGCAATAAACTGGTAAATATTATTGGACATGGCAATAAAACTGGTAATATTATTGGACATGGCAATAAACTGGTAAATATTATTGGACATGGCAATAAAGTGGTAAAATATTATTGGACATGGCAATAAACTGGTAAATATTATTGGACATGGCAATAAAGTGGTAAATATTATTGGACATGGCAATAAACTGGTAAATATTATTGGACATGGCAATAAAGTGGGTAAATATTATTGGACATGGCAATAAAGTGGTAAATATTATTGGACATGGCAAAAAAGTGGTAAATATTATTGGACATGGCAATAAAGTGGTAAATATTGTTGGTGATGAAGAACACACTTCTTTGCAGGTGACGCAGCTTGGACAAAATGTTGTAAATGTGTTGCAGACAGGATAGAAAAAAAAAACAAAAAAAAAGCTTTATTAGCTTCATTCTTTCTTTCTCTCTTTATTCCATTCTTTCTTTCTTTTATTCATTTATTGATCAGCTTCATCAACGTTGTTATTATTATTATTATTATTATGCACACGCACTTCTGCACACGCACACAAACACACACGCACACACACACACACACACACACACACACACACACACACACACGTGTGCGCGCACACACACAAACGTGCACATGCGTGCGCACGCGCGCGCTCGCGCACACACACACACACACACACATATACACACATGCGTACACGCACACATGGGCCCGTGCCTACAAATCCATACACAGACATGTGTACATTCACTAAACACACATACCAAAAAAGGCAATGTTAGGTAGGCACTCAAGGTCCGACCAGCGCACTGGGCTAATGCGTAGGTCAGACATCTGCTAAGTCGTAGCCACATGACCCTCTTCTTCAATTCTCTCATCTTAGTTGTTAATTCATTTATCCATCAGCTTCAAATCATGCGCAGTGTGGTCTCAAATATTAGCGGATGTGGTGTAGCACATAGGGATTAATCCGCATGCTGTGACGCCTCCTTGATGAAACTGAAACTGAATAATTCTCATTATTATTGTTATTACTATTACTATTATTATTGTTGTTGTTAGTA